>VDFB02379711.1:252597099-252723667 GCA_007258455.2 Sequoia sempervirens | reverse complement strand
ATGTAGAGCATGACAAACGGTTGGAGCATGATTAAAGCAGAAGATCAGGAACATGATCCGCCCCATCTAAAGAGGACTCACCCTCATGTTCTCTCTCTTAAAAATATTTAATTTCAATTGGTGTATTAATTAATGTAACCTTTCATGTTTCAAATTAGATCAGGATTTAGAGGGTGTTCAACATGTTGAGCATGATTCTATAAAAAGTTCAGGAACATGATGTGGACCCATCAGGTAAAGAGAACCACTCTAATGTTCTTTTAATTAATGAAATACTTGTAACAATAATAATAAAACATATCAGTTTAACATTTCTTTCTTATTGCAGCAGATCCCCCCTTGCAGCGGCGTCCACGTCATGAGCAGACGACTACGTGTACATTAAGATCACAAGCAGAGGGAAGAAAAACTAAAGGGGGGACATATATTGATTTAGAAAACGATACTCCACTTCAGCTTTATGTAGCTTTCAAAAAGAAACAAAAAAAAAGTGATTGTAATCATATCATGACAACCATATTTTTGATAATATGTAAAAACTGAAAGAATGAATATTATATGTTAATGGATGAATGTGAATATATTAATTAATTAATGTTATATGTTAATGAATGAATGTTATATGTTATTAATGGATGAATGAATGCTATATGTTATTAATGGATGAATGAATGAATGTTATATATTATTAATGGATTAATCAATGATTAATGTTATATGATTGGGTTTGGGGAATTGAGAGTGATGTGAGCAGGGGGAGGGGCCAAATGAGCTTCCATCATCACATGGTTGGCCTTGTTAAGTAGAGAATATTAAACTATTCTCGAAACAAAGAGAAGCTCAATAAGGTAATGTACTTTTCAATATAAGAAATTCATCATTTGAAGTCTCAAACCAATATGCAGTTTGTATGTATGACCAATCGTCAGTCTCCGCAATGGTACATTTCCACGAATATATATTTTTTTAAATTGATGATTCATCGCAATTTTGACGAAAACAATTGACGAATCAATAGAAAGGCTCGACGAAGTTTCTATATCTATGATGAAGATTTCATCGTAACTCCCCGCAACTTTTGTCATAATTGCAACGAACTTTCGGCATAGACACCAAGCCACTCCTTGCCCATTTCGTCCCATGTTCGATGCACTTTTTGGTGTTCTTCTGACGCTACTCCTTGCTAATTTTGTTGCAAAGTCGATGAACTCTTGGTGTTGTTTCAACGCTACTACTTTCTTATTTCGTCGCACATTCGATGAAATTTTGGTGTTGTTTCAATGCTACTCCTTTCCCATTTCATCGTAATGGCGACAAAAATATGTTGTTGTTTCAACACTACTACTTGCCCATTACATCGAACTGGCAAAAAATTTCTAGTGTAATTCATTGGTGGATACATGAAGTTTTCGTCAATAGTCTGACGTAAGCCCAAAACATTTCACGATGTCGTCAACTGATGATTCTTTGTCATTATTTCGACGTTTAATTCGTTGTCGGCCTTTCAACCAAAACACAATGACAAAAAAGATTTTTTCCATTTCGTTGCTCTTCTGACAAAGATGTTTCGAACTGCTGACGAATGGCTGTCAAAAAATGGTGTCAAATTCAGTAGTGACTCTGAGGGCCATGATGTGCCACTACACTACTATTCTGAGACATATGGTTAAAGCCTTGTCTTCTGTAATGTTGTTGGTGCAAGGGAATACCAATTTATATGTTCTAGGTATGTAGTCCCCCTATGGGGTGATGAAAAAGACACTAGGTCCTAATCCATGTTGCATGTATGAGCCATCAAAATAAAGTTTCTAGTGGTCAACTATGTTGAGATTGAATATGTATTCTTCTGGAAACTCTGAGATGAGAGGATTCTCTGAATACATAGGTGCTTCTGCAAGCTTATTTATGATTACCTGACCTTTGATTACTTGCTACTCCACATATTTAATGCCATAGTTTGATAATATCGTGACCCATTTAGCCATCCTTCTTGTAAGCATCGCTTTTGACAGTAAGTACTTGAGGGGGTCAATTATGGCAATGAGTTTTTCTTTGTGTTCCAACATCTAGTGTCTTAATTTTTTTGATGCAAGCACTACTACTAGACATGCTTTCTCAATGAATGAGTAATTTAACTCATTCCCAACCATTGTGTGGTTGATGTAATATATGGTCCTTTATGTCCCATTTTCATCATGCTGAGCTAGAAGAGCACTAAGGGATGTTGCTATTGCTGACACATAGAGAATTAATAGTTTTCTTGGGATTGGTGGCATTAAGACCGATGCTGTAAGCAGATATTCTTTGATCTTATTGAAGGCTTCTTCACACTTGTTATCCCACTTGTACGCTACTTCCTTGTGAAGTAGGTGAGAGTATGGATTTTGTTAATCTACTAGTTGTGCTATGAATCTTTGGATGAACTAAAGCGTGCCTTGGAGACCTCTCAATTATTTCAATGTTTTGGGTGTCTCCATCTCAAGGATTTCTTTTACCTTGGTAGGTTTTACCTCAATACCTCTCATTGACACTATCTATCCTACCATTTTTCTTGCTTGTACGCCGAAAACACATTTCTTTGAATTTAATCAGACCTTGTATTCCTCCATCATATCAAAAATAGTACTCAAGGTTGCTATGTGATCCTTCCTCTTTTTGGATTTGGCTAGTATGTCATCGACATAATCTTTGACAGTTTTATGGATCATGTCATGGAAGATTAGCGACATGGCTCTTTGGTATTGCTCCTACATTCTTCAAGCCGAATGGCATCATATTCTAGTAGTAAGTCCCCCATGGAAAAGTGCAGCCATTTTGTGTTGGTATTCTTTAGCAATAATTATCTTGTTGTATCCTAAGAAACTATCCATTAGGGAGAGAATTTCATGTCCTGCTATCATGCCCACAATCATGTCAATGTTGGGAAACGAGAAATCATCTTTTGGACATGCTTTATTTAAGTCCCTGAAATCTATGTAGATTTTGATGCCCCCATTGGGTTTTGAGACAAGCACCAGGTTTGACACCCATTTTGGATAGTATATTTGTTGAATGAATCCTATATCCAATAGCTTCTTTAGTTCCATTTTGACTAGAATGGCGATCTGAGGGTGCATTTTCTTAAGCTTTTGTCTAATGGTCTTTGCTTCAGAGTATACTACTAGGTGATGAACTACAATTTCTGGATTGAGCCCTGGCATGTTTGCATAGCTCCATGCAAAATTAACTTGTCTTTCTCTCAAGAAGGCTGCTAGGAGCTCTTGTTCCTCTGATAGTAATGACTCTACATAGAATGTGATGTGTGGGGTCTCCTCTATTCCTAGATTAACTAGTTTGTATTTTTTTGCTAGGACCACTAATTTTTCTTGATGAAGAGCTATGAAAGGAAGATTGAATCCCCCATCCTTAGGTGCGTTGGAGATCTTTTCACTATTGGATGCATCCATTCTTTTTACTTTTCTCAGGTCGGAGAGTGCCACAATGTGGTATTTACTAAAGGACCTAGAGATTATTCTTAGTTTTTTTCTTTTTCCACTGAGGGATTCAATCGTTTCCCCATAATATACATGTGTATCTAGCTCGATTATAAATCTTACTTTATGATCCCCACATGGAATATTATCCTGTAGTCCCATGAATTATGAGAGCTCCTCATCATTTCCAAATGTGTCAAGAATTGGTGGTCCTCATTGGTCATAATCGATGAGTTTTGGGTATAATAGATAGATTTCATGGTTTTGGTTTTTCAAACTCATAAGATAGGGTGCTAATTATGGGAAGGGTGGTATCCTCAAAGAGCCTGGGTAGGTTGGTTATGGGATCCTCATCATCACTACTATGACAAACATCAATTATGTCAAATCTAAAGTTGTCTATGACTCAACCTGTAGATAAGGGTAAGAAAAGTTTGACTATGAATTACTGAGGAGGGTTATTGACCTTTCTAACTGGAGGACTTCAGCCATGTATGGTTATACTCAGAGGGGTACATCTGAGGCCAAGATTTCTCATTCGCGTCTCTGGAATGATAGGTATTATAAGCCTACTATCATTTTTCCCGAGTCTCTAGTTTCTGTCATAGCCCTTTGTGAGCATCATTTGCAAAACTTTGCTATGTCATCCATTGGTAGATTGGTTGTTGGTCTATTATCTTGGTATAGGAGATGAGTCAGATCCTCCTCTGTAAATTCTCAGGTGAGATCTCCCCAACTTCTAAAGTTAGGACATTCTTCAGGGGATGCTTGAGATATGGAGGCTTTATTTGATTGTGGACGTCCTCCTGATTTGGGAGATTATGGTAACTCTCCTACCAAAAAAGAATTTTTGGGAATCATATAGTTTCCATAGCCATTTTCCTAGATGATGACTTTGATATGAAAGATGGTGGGGATGGTGGGAGTGGCAGGTCTCTCTATCACAGAAGTGGAAGCAAGAGTGGCTAGATCAATGTACGGTGTTGATGGGCCTTCATCATTTTTAGGCACTTGAGGGATTTTGTAGTATTTTTCCTCAAGGTTCTTGCAGTAGGAGAATAGTTCAGGATCTCCATGGATAGTGACCTCTTGTCCCTCCTATGTGAATTTGACATATTGATGGAAGGTTGATGCTATTTCTTGCATTGCATGGATCCATGGTTGTCCCAGGAGAATGTTATAAGGAAAGTCAAGGTCTAGGACCTGACAGGTAGTTTCCATGATAGCTGGCTCTACTTAGGCATAATAGTTGGCTCTACTTGAATAGGCATTTGGATTGTGCATTGGGACACTATCTCTTGATCATCATATGCTCTAATTTTGATATCTTTTCCTTTGTTGATGGAATCCTCTAAGATTTTTAGGTTCTTAATGAGTTTGAGGGAACAAATATTCAAGCCTGCACCTCCATCCACCAAGACTCACTTGACTCTATTTTTATGGACTAGGACTTCTAAATGGAGTGCATGATTATGATATGGTTGAGTGGGAAAGTCCTAGTCCAAGAATGTAATGAGGTTGGGTGTAATGATGCTTCTGACCATAGCTTGGAATTGTTTAGCATGAAGATCTGCAGGGACGGTTGATGAAGTGAATGCTTCTTCAAGGATTTTCTTGTGGGTAGATGAAATTTTTAGCAACTCCATGATGGAGATTTGTGCTAGGGTTCTTTTTAGTTGATCAAAAACATTGTAATCATTGGGAATAGACCTTTGGTTGGATGTGGGTACTCTATTTAGCTGAGACGACCCTGCAATGGTAATTTTGTTGCCTCTTGTGGTGACTCCACAATCAACATGGGATTCTTTCATAGTGATGGTAGCACAATAGTCGTCTAGGGATGCGATGACATGGTCATACACATGATTCATGTTCTTGAAGGTACCTTTCCCCTTATCAGTTATATTATTCCCTTTGTTATGGTTAGGCATCGAATTTGTGTATATTTTGAGGTTCTGATTTCCTGTTGGTTGTTCCACATTTATGATTCTTTGATCAATGAGGTCTTGGACTAGGTTCTTTAACCTCATGCAATTTTTAGTGGTGTGCCCTTTGATTTTGTGGAAGTCATAGAGCTAATTTTCATTGTACCAAGGAGGTTTCATATCTGGTTCTTGGTAATTCTCATAGGTGGGAGCCTTGATGAGGTTTTTGTTTATTAGTTTCTTCATGATGACTTTGAGTGGTGTACTTATGCTTGGTGGAATTCTTGTTTCTCTAGGGAATTCCCCTTTGATCATTGACGTTATTGATCGATTGATTATTTGGTTGTTGTGTTGTTGTGTTCGCTGGATGGTTGTTTTGATGATGGTTTCATATTTTTTGTTAGGTGTAGGTGTGTTTTGTTGAGGGGCATTGATGACAACTTTGGCATCAATGACACCATCATTGGTAACATTTTTGTTTCTTTCCCATGTGCGAGGCTTGTCATTTTAACTAGTAGATGGGCGATTGTTCTACTATTTGGGATATGAAGTTCATCATCCAGGTTGTGTCATAAGGGATCGTTTGATGCTAAGTGCCTTGGACATCAACTGGTCATATGTGGTGATCCCTTGGACTTTGAGATGGAATTCCAAGAGGCCATCAAGGTTGGATATGATAGTGCACACTTGTTGTTCCTCGGGCATGGCCCATTTGCTCTGATTGGCCTTGGATTGCCATCGTTTTAGGAATGAAGCAAATGATTCATTCTTACCTTGTTTCAAAGATGATAGTTCCTCTAGAATAACATCCATGGTGATATTACATGCGTAGTTTTTGATGAATGCATCTATGATTTCTTGGAATGTCCTGATACCTATAGGTAGGCAAGAGAACCATTCCATGGTGTGGCCAGCCAAACTCCTAGGAAATAGTCACATCATATAGGTATCATCATACTCGACTTCCATGCAATGAACCTCGAGTTCCCTAATGTGATCTTCAGGGTTTCCCATCCCACGATATTTTTCAAATTTGGGAATCTCAAATCCCTTTGGGAATAGTTTCATCACAAGGCTCTTGTCAAATAGATAAGGACACAAGTTACTGGGTATTTTCATGGTTCGCCCTAGTTGAAGATCGAGCACTTTTTATGAGAGTAACCTAATTTGTGTGGTCACATCATTTTTTTGATCAGGGGGTGGGATGAAAGTGTTCTGAGGAGGTTCGATTGTCGGTGGGATGGGTTGATTGGTCGGTATGTTGATGGATGATGTTTGCATATGCTGCTGCACCAAATATGCCTGTAATTGTTGTTGTACCAATAATGCTTGTTGTTGGTCTTATTGTTGCTGTGCTATTGAGGCCTATTATTGCACTTTTTGTTGTTGAGCCAAAAAAACTTGTTGTTGAGCTACTAATTGGGTTGCTTCCTACTATTCTTGATATTGTTTCAAAACTTGCTAATATGCTTGATGTTGCACTACTTGTTGTTATGCAAGGTATTGTGCTTGTGATTGTGGTTGTTGCACCTGATATTGGGCTTGTGCTTGAGTGTGCACTTGAGATTGAGCTTGTGTAGCTTTAGCTTGGGCCTGAGCTTGAGCTTGTGTAGCTTGAGCTTGTGCTTGTTCCTATGCAGCTTGTTGGGCAGCTTGTGCAATCTGTGTAGCTTGTGCGGCTTGTGCTACTTGTGTAGCTTGAGTGGCTTACATTGCTTGAGTGGCTTGTTGTTGTTGTTGTTGTTACAATAAGCCTTGGGATTGTGTATCCTTTTGTGCTTTTTGTGTGACTTGGGTAGCTTGAGTAGTTTGCATGGCTTGAGCGGCTTTCTGAGCAGCTAGTTATACAGCTTGTTGTTTTTGTACTTTCAAGAGTGCCTTTTGATAGGAAGCTTGTTTAGCTACTTGCAACACAATATTGTATTGGATTGATGTGTTTTAGTTTGGTGGCGGTGGTGGTGGAGGTGGATTTGGAATGTTGCTTGTTGTGGTGATGAGAGGCACCATCATGTTAATGATTAGGGTTTGATTGGTAGATGGTGCGATTGATGTGGTTGTTCCTTGAGACACCATGTTTTGAGATGTTAGAGGGGTGTTTGATGATGTGATGGTGGTGTTTTTTGTTATCGGGATGGTTTCCATCTATTGTTGCGATATCAATGGCAAGGTGGAAGTATTTGGAATGATGCTCTGATTGATGCTTGGTGGGTTGATATGGTTTTTTTTATTACCATTTGGTAAAGGGGGAAGCCCTAAACTGAGAGGTGATGTGGATATTGATGTCAATGGTGGAAGTGGTGGAAATGTGAGGGGTGCGATCTCTTGAGGAAATGGTGTAGTGTCAAAAAATGCCCCCTGGTCAAAACATGTCACCGTCTCCTTGCAAGGTTATGGGAAGAGAGGTTTGGGGTGTTGCATAGAATGATGATGATGATGGGTTATTTGGATCATGAAAGGTGAGAGGGACATATGTATGTAATGGATTTTTGGGTACGGTTTGTCCCAAGATGGTGTCATGTCCAAATCCTAATTGTTTATGAGAGGATGCATTTGCAATGCATTGAGAAATGCACGCCCTTTGTTAACAATGGGTTGCATTGGAGCAATGGATGATGTGATTTATGGGATGTTTTGAGTGATGCTTTGAAATGAGGGGGTAGATGAAATGGGGATGGTAGATGAGATTGGAAGCCTGACTCCAAAAGATGGTTCCACAATAGTGCTCACATTGAAATCAGAGGGGAGTTTATCCCCTCACTTTGCTAATTCGAGCATGTATAGTGAGGCATTGATTCTCATCATGATGTTGATAATCTTATGATTCTCTAAATTTTGAATTACTTTAGTGATTTCCTCATGTTACATTCCAAAGGGATTATTGGTAAGATCCTCCACTTGGACACCTTCCTCTTGATGGTCTTACGAAAATGGGGGAAGGTTAATTATGAGACTGCCAGACCTAATGGGATTCATGTCGGGATTGGTTTGAATTAAGTCACTCGAAGTAGATGTTTCTTTGTTGGCTTTCGTGTTCCTCTTGTGTTGAGATCTAGTTTGCAACATAACATAGTGATCAATTTTTCAAGAATATGGGAGATGAATCTCTAATTCTTTGGATTGATATATCTTTAAGTACAAAAAGAGAAATTTTTAGGATGTTTTAAGGGTCAAAGGGTGATAATGATATGGATGTAAGATGGATGTTTGATGAATGATTGGAACTCTTGAGAAAATCTTGAAGGGTATGTTAAACTTTAGGACTTGATTTGGGATTGATTTTGTTTTGGATTTTGACGGTGGACTCATAAACTCTAAGAGGTTGGATGTTTTCCTAGAGTTAAATCATTCACAAGATGCTAATTTTTCTAGGTGTGAGAAGAAGGATTCATCTAAACACTCCTATCCAAAAAATATGATTTTGATTGGTTTGATAATGAACTCCTAAATCACAAGATGTTGTATATTATCAAGGGATGAATTTTTTCACAAGGTTTGATAATTTAATCAAATATGTGGAGAAGGATGCATCTACACACATTCAATCAAACAAGATGATCTTTTGATTGGTTTCAAAGGATTTTCCCAAAGTGTAACATGAAATATTTTTCCAAGATTTTCAAAGAGTTGATGATGAGATGATTTTGGTTTTGATGTTTCAAAGATGTATGAAGGGTTGATTTTGATCCTAGGTTTACCTAAAAAAGACACTTGCTTACTAGACGTTAGTTTTGAAGAACAAGCTTTTCTCTAAACAAGATGTTCAAACTCCCTAAAAAGATTTGGGTTTTGACAGTAATAAAATGAGTACAAACCAGGATTGTTTCTTGAAGCTTTTCTGTAAAAGTTAAAAAGCAGTCTTCGTCTGAATTCATATAGCGATGAGAGACGCTTTTGGTGATCTTTTGGACTAAGAGATTTTACCTTTAGTTTATTAATCTTGATCTTGCGTGAAATCATTGGAGACACATGTGTGGGGTCCAATTGTTTTTAGTCTTTGCTTAATGACTTTGTTTTACCACAAACACTTCTTGATTATATTTTCAAACTAGATGTTCAATGTCTTAACTTCTCATTCCAAAAGGTATGTCGTGGAACTTTGATGATATAGAGGCAAGGGTTACCTATTGTTAACTTGAGTGAGAAAATTGAGATATAATCCAAGTGTTTAGAAACCTCTAAGGATAAAATCCCAAGGGAAAGCAATAACACATGAATTTGGTCAATTGTATTTGCTTCCTAAAGGGTTTGAAGTTTTGATGACAATGTTAAATTTTTTTTTCCAAATGTTTCGAACAAGAAAATTGTTTTATAACCAAGAACAAGCACAATCCTATTGATATGAAAGACTATATTTGTTGAGTCCCCACTTGGACAAGTCTAGCCATGCTTATTTTTAGTGAATGGTTAGATGCTTGACCCCACTGTGTCCCCTCCATGACACTTACTTCTTGGGGCAGCCAAGCATCAGTACACATGAAACTCCCATGGAATACTTTCCATTTCTACTAAAAACCATAAAAGTGTGGGGTAGCTTGAGAATGACCGTTCTTGCACCAACAAATAGATAGGGATTTTGGCCTTTCTATAACAAGGGTTTTAATTCAGACTTTCCATTCATAGGAGTTGACCCAATGTGGTGAGAGGCCATTGTTTCCCTTCTCGTCAGAGAAAACCACATGATACTGGCCTTTGTTCCAATACCCACTTTTATATCCCAGCTAGAAATACTCTTGGATTTAGAGTGTTACCAGTTGAGTCGTTCCCTTGGGTGAGTACTTTTTCCCCAAGGTAGGCCCTCTAAGATAAAAAAAAATTGAGCAAACATATCCATAACTTGATCGATCTTTGTTGAGAAAAAAAGAGAGAATACATGCAATAGGTTTACTCACACTCACAAAGTTTGTTGTTCAATTTTAATTCCAAAATGAAATGTGGAGGTAATTACTTTATCTCAACCTAAAACCACCAAAAAATCCTTTTGATTCTCAAGATCATTGTGAGGCATGGGAGAAGTGCATACGTCTTTTCAATGGTGTTAGTTTGAGTAAGTAATTACAAAACAAAGTAAGCACATGTTCATTTTAACCTTTCAAAGAAATTGTGAGTTCTTTTTAAAGCACCAAAGGAGAAATGAGAGCTATTTTGTTCAATTTTTAACCTCAAATGAAATCTAGTCAATTTGCGTAAAGTTTATTTTAACACTTCGCAACGAAAATTGAAAAATTTTGTAATGTTCGTTTTAAAGCCCAAAAGACAAGTGAGTTAGTCTAAAATAGAAAATTAAAGCATATAATGGAAGCTCTAAGCATTTAAAAATGCTTTAATAAACTCCAAATTTAATGCTCAATTTCTCTTTATCTCCAAGATTCTTCAAAGATCGCCTCTTGCAAGCTCCTTGTGCAAACAAAATTCCAAAAAGATAAAATGACAAATCATGTGAAGACCAAGTTATCAAATTAAATTCATTTATTATTATTTTTCTTTTACCCTATTAACTTAAATGATGAAAGGACTATAATTAATACATGAAGCATTAATAAAGATCCTGATTTCCAAAGGCTTTAAATAAAATGTTAGTCAAAACTAGATAATTCGAAAAAAAAAATTCCCTCACCAATAATTGATTCTTACCAAGCTAAAATGAAAGCTCTCTCTCTATCTCTCTCTCTCTTTTCTTTTTCTATCTCACCAAACACAACCCTTACTCTCTCTTTCTTATTAAAACCAAGAATGAATTCTTTAATTCTTAAGGAATTGACTTCTTAATGCTAATCCAATTCTTTCCCTCATAGCTCATTACAAAAAGATCTTTATTTTAGTTCCTTTCACATCAACAACAACTAAAAAAAGAAAGTAGACTTGAGTATGATATGGAGATAGATGCAATAAGATCCCTTTTATTTTAATGCAGTGTTGACTTATTAATCGCTTCTCCATGTATGACAATAATGGACATGCCCATTTCATACCCTGCATAATGCAACTAATCTTCTATTTGTGACCTTCCCCATATTTTATTCATTTCAGTATCTCCAAGAAGATTTCAACTGTTAGATTATCATTAAAAATTGCAGAGAGAATGATAGGTATGGAAAGAATAAATAAAAAACCAAAGAGATTAGGAAACCATTTAAATCTGGATTTGAAAGGCCCAATAAAAGTAAAGAATATTTTTGGCAGCTTAAATTACTCCTCTTCCACGTATTTGTCATGTAACAGAATCTTGTTAGAGATAGGAAAATGTATTTTGAAAACAAACAAAGAGCATTTCACCTGAGATCCCATCAATCCACCATTGGAGGAATAAAAGTAGTTGGAAGGTGTAAAAAGAAGGCAAGATTTAATGCAATTTGAAAGCCTACAACATAAACAATGAGTAAAGTATTTTGAATACATTCAAACAAATGCATTTGGGGGGTGTAAAACTGGATTGAAAAAAGCTTTTAAAAACTTTCAAGTTAATGCTCATTTACACCTGCAGGTGAGATTTAAAGAACTTCCAGATACTTATTTCTATGTTTCTAAAAGCCACTTTGTTGATCAACTTGAAGCATAGTGGTTTCGACATCAAACAATAAATCACTTGAATTAATGCACATCCAACTATTAAGGCATAAAATATCCGAGAAATGTGCATTAATGCGCACGGTATTTTCCAGATTTAAGACAACTTAGTGCTTCAAAATTCTTATCAGACGCATCTACAACATACAACATCCTCTTTATTTTCATTCTTGTTTCATATTTACAAAATCCTTAGACATACAAAGACCAAATTTACTCATGCAACACCAAAAAGGAAACACCACAATAGATGCAGAATAGGCTATAATGATCACACCTCACAATTTCACCCAAAGGATTTTAAAATAGCTTTAAGAATAAAAAGATATAATGAAATTAGAAAACAAAATCATGGGAAGTTAAAACGTAGTCAAGTGAAGTTAGAATGGTCTCCTCTATAGTGAAAATTCCTTCACTATGTTAAAGCACAACCAAATTAAAGTTGAAACATTGCTAGAGAATCTAGCAAATAAATTATAATAGCAGCGTTCACAAAGAAAATATGAGATCCTTTAAATTCAATAGAGAATCCACACAAAACAATAATTTTATTTACTCATATACCTTGTATTAATTCATTTGATAGAACTTATTAGTAGATCAAGCTATATAAAAGAAAATAGGTGAAATTCATTTTAACACTTTGACTTCCATTAACTTCACAAAAAAATATGAGGAACATGCTTTCTTAAAAATAAAATGAATAAGGTGTTTTTTATTCCTTCTGGCACCATTATGTGAGCACCCTTAAAATCTGCACAAAGCTTAAACTTCATAACATGGGTTAGTTCATGAAAACTTATTAAATGCTCCTATGAAATAATGCATAGTGCCTCTTAAACAAGATAACAAAACAAACTAATTGGAAGCATAAATGAAGCACAAATGCACACCTATTTCATAGTGGATTGGTGTCACTTTGTTGTTAAAAGTGACCCTTTTCCAACCCTTGACAAGCTCAATGATAAAATTCCTTGAAGATGGAGTGGACAAAATCAGCTCTCAATGTGAAGAGGGTAACTTTGCATGAATTGTGTATGTTTAATTGCAAAGGATGAGTTCTCTATTTATAGGAGAGAATGATGGAGAGACATTAAAAATGGGTGAATGTGGGACAAAGATTCAACCAATAGGAAAGAAATAATTTTCCAAATGTGGGTGGATGGAGGATGTGCAATTTTTGGTGAATGTGCTAATAAATGACATTAGGTGGCTTTTTTAAATTTCAAATTTGGCTTGTTGAAGGGAGAAAAAGGGTCTTAAATGCCAAGTGGGGGACATGTAAAGAGGATAATTAATTCTATGTTGGAAGGAACAAGTCAACTTGGATTTGAATTCAAACTTGAGGGAATATTCCATTTTTATGCCATGTTGATGGAAAATGGAGATTTATTAAATTAATTAAAATACTTTACTTGTGCAAGTGGGAAAAGCTAGAGGATGGGACTTGCATTAAGATTAGGTTTAATCCTGATTTAGTTAATTTAAGAGAGGATTAGGTGATTTGACCTTTTTGCTTTAGATTTATGGATTAAACTAAATAAAAAAGGAGATGGAAAATGATGAAGATTTATTTAAATAAATTTTTTATCTATTTATCTAAGGGGAATAATGATAGTGTTTATTTAATTTAAATCCAGAGGACCTTAGAGATTTAATTTAATGAACTAGATTTACTTGATGAATAGATGAATATGACCTAATTAAATGCATGATGCTAAGTTTGTGTGTCTACACTTTCTAACACTAAACTTGTGAAAGTTATGAATTTGAAATATGCTAAAGCTATTCGGATTAAGGTGCCTCAACCTTAGAGTCCTAACATTGATTTAACTAATGTAATTAATGTATTTGTTTGTATTATTTAAATTCATATGGTATCATGTCACAAATTGGGACACACTAGCTGGGTGGCATCTGAGAAGTGAGGTATAATGAGGTCAATGCATATGAGAATAATGGAAAAGTGAGCTATGCTCTTTTAAGTAGTCTTTCTAACACAAAACTTGTGAAAGTTATGAATTTGAAATATGCTAAAGCTATTGGGATTAAGGTGTTTCAACCTTAGAGTCCTAACATTGATTTAATTAATGCAATTAATGTATTTATTCTTATTATTTAAATTCCTATGGTGTCATGTCACAAATTGGGACCCAATGGCTAGGTGGCATCTCAGTTGGAGGTGACTGGATGACACATCATCATCACAAGTGGGCATATGTATCCCACTTTGGAGTCTATGACATGTCATAAGGAATCTTTGAATTCATGGAGAAAGTTGGTTCCCATGATGGGTTATGATAGATTCTCTTATATATTCTATGATAGATTCTATGGAAGATTTTTGAAATATTTTATGATAGTTGTAAGGCATTTTTCAAAAGATATTTTTAGCATATTCTAGGAACCCAAGCTTGGAAGATGAATATTTGCATGTTTTCACACTTGTCAAGGGTGTAAGAGAATGTTGTACATGTTTCTAAATGCATGTCCAAGGCATAGAATATTGTGCCATGTGGATTTGGGTACCTCTCACCTTCTAGATGCTTCTTGAAGCTTGTAACACTCTTTATTGAGTACCTCAAGTTATAGAATGCATAGTTTCTTTGCAGGTAACGAAGTGTTGCCAGTATTACTCCAAAATAAGTGTTCATGTTGAGGCACTTGTTGAGGATGCCTTTTTACTTGTTGATATCTTGTTTTCATTATTTGAAGTAATAGAGAAAGTATTGTGCTTTTGGAGGGTGGGATTTTTTACTTAAAAGGGTTTTCTCCATGTATATTTATTGTTGTTGCATTTGTGTACTTTCTATTATTTTTCCATTACCCTCTATGTGTATCTCATATTGTAGCAGCTTAAGGTGTTAAAAAAAGTGTTTGTAACTCTCCCCTACTTAGATTAGTGTGGGAAGTTGTGTCTTCTCACTCGACTTCCTTTCAATTGGTATCAAAGCCTAACTAGCCTTGGTTCCTTTGTTGGGTTAGAAGGGTTTTTTAGCTAATCTCTACTTTAGTGGGAGTTTAGTAGAAGTGTGTATTTTGTGAACTTGTTGTAGGAAATAGATGACAAGCACATTTGGGAGGATTGAGATGGAAAAGTTTAATGGTGGAAATTTTTAGTTGTGGAAGTGCAAAATGGAAGACATGCTTGTAGACCATTACTTATGGGCTCTATTTATGGAACCAAACCATCATCCACGAAACAAGAAGATTGGGATCTCATGGATGGGGAAGCCAAGGGTCTCATTAAACTCTATTTGGCTGATTTCATCCTCTTGAAAGTCCATGAAGAGAAAAATTCTCCTTCTCTATGGAAGAAACTCGGTGATGTATATTAGGTTAAGTCCCCAGTAAACAAGCTTTTCTTGAGAAAGAAGATGTATTCTCTAAAAAATAGAAGATGGAGGGCCTATAGAAAATCATCTAAATGCATGTAACATGTTGGTCACACAATTGGGTTCCATTGGATACAAGATTGATGAACAAGGTCTCATTGCATGCTCCTTTTTTTTTTGTTTCCAGACTCTTGGATCACCTAGTAATGTCTATTGGAAGCACTAATTCCAGCTTTAAGATCCAATGTTGCCAAAATATTGGTTTACACTTTTTGGGAGATCTTGATTTTTGCTGAAATCACATATTTTTAGAAAATATAATGATTTAAGCCTTGAAAAGTTCCATTTAAAGGATTCCAATTGAAGAGGGTTTGATCAAACCACCTTATACCAAACCCCCTTGGATAGAACCCCACTAGTTTTAAACTATACCTATAACAGATTCTCTTTTACACCTATCCAAATGCTCATAAAAAACCACTTTTGATTTACCATTTGGGGGATCAAATCAATTCATTTAAAATTTAGTTTTTTAATTATGTATCCCTTATTATAAGCTTCCAAAAAATTATAATTTTAATTAAATTAAATTTGATTATTAAATTTATTTTTTATTTCTTGTGAATGTAGGGTTTTCACCGAAAATCAAGCTCTGTGTTCTGCACATGTGGAAAAATAGATGAATAGAAAAAAAATATATCAAAAATATGTGTGTAGCAGATATTTAAGTCCTTGATCCAACAAAAAAAAAAGGTTGAATTTTGATACATACAAAAAAAGTTACGTGTTATACGGTTGTGCTATGTCTGAATTGTAATTGGTTTGACTTTGAAACTTTATTAAATAAAAAATATTCAATAAAAAAATATCTAACCAAGTGGAAGCACTAGATATCAAAGTGAAAAATATAAATTTGAAAGAATTATAATTTTATCCTTCATGGAAAAAAATTTATGCATTATACGATGAGTGTCACTTTTTAAAAATGTTGTTTTCTGGAAAAAAACTAGTTTTCGAGAGAGATGGAAAAAGAAGTGCAATATGATTCCAAATTTTTTGAAAAAAATATATTTAAAGTCTATAGAAAACATATCACAAAAATATAGTTTGCATCATCTTCAAATTCCTCACGGTTTAGCTACTATAGGTGCCCGAAAGTGAAGACTTAGTTAAAAAAAATTATTGCAGTGTCTAGTTTGGCCAAAAATTGTAAACCACTATTGTAGGATCACCCATGGATGAGATTGTTGCCTCAATATTATCTAAAGAGATGTGAAGGAAGTCTTCTAAGATGTCCAAGGAGGCCCTTGCAGTCCATGGCAAACCAAAAGAGAGAAACAAAAAAAAAGATAAGAAATCTAAGTCAAAGTATTTGAGGAGATCAAAGTCTCCTAGTAAGAATTCCAAGGAAAAATATTGGAATTGGGGTGAATTTGGTCAAATTTGGAAAGATTCCAAGAAGGAGAAGAAGAATAAAAATAATTCTTTCTTTGATTCTGAATTCCAAAAATCATCCCAAGATTATGGAGAAGCATTTATTGTAGCCTTAGCATCCCATGCATCAGATGATGTGTGGTTGATAGATTTGGGTGCATCCTTTCACATGAATTCTCATAGTGATAGGTTCTCAAAGTATAAGGAGTACAATAGTGGAGAGGTATACCTAGGTGATGAATATCACCTAAAGATTGTTGTTTGTGGAAGTTTCAAAATTATATTTATTGATGGAAAAGTGAAGGGGATTGATTGTATCTTGCATATCCTAGGTTTGGCATGAAACCTGCTTTCTCTAAGTAAATTGAATGATTCAGGAGTGAAATTTATTTTCTCTAGTGGAGGATATAAGATGACAAGAGGGGATATGGTGTTGGTTAGGGGTGTTCATATTGGCACTTTTTTTTAGCTTGATGCATGCACTATACAGTGCAATAGTTCTTCTAATGTATCGAAGATGAGACCTTTTTATTTTTCATTCTCACCATCAGATTATGTAGAGAAGAAGCATGTTACAGCTACATCCGATGGTCATGCATTTTTAGTACCTAAGGGTGCTCATTCCATGGAAATTAATCTTCTTGTAGGGAAGACAATGTTATAGCACCAACAACTTGGTCACATTGGTGAGAAGGGTCTTAGAACCCTAAAAAATAAGAGCCTTGTTGAAGGCATTCATTATTATAATCTCAAGTTTGACTTTTGGGAACATTATGTATATGGAAAACAACATCATGTTTCTTTTTACTCTAGTTCTCATATGTCTTCTACGGTTTTGGACTATGTTTATTCAGATGTTTATGGTCCCGTAAATGTTCCTTCATTATCAAAATATGTATATTTTTCTTCTTTCATAGATGATTATAGTAGGAAATTTGTTTATTTCCTCAGAAGTAAAGTTGAAGTCTTTAGTCTATTTAAGGAGTTAAAGGCCTTGGTATAAAATTAGACTACAAAAAGGATTAAGTATTTGAGAACTAATAATGGTGGTGAGTTTTGTTCTATAGAGTTTGAAAAGTTCTATAAGGATCATGAGATTGATAGACATAAGAAAACTCCTTACAATCCACAAAAAATGGAGTTGTAGAGAGGATGAAAAAAATGTCGATAGAGAGGGATAGGAGTATGTTGAGTGGTGCTAGCCTTGAAAAAAGTTTTGGGCTGAAGTGGTAGCCACTACATGTTATTTAATCAATAGATCTCCTACATCAGTTCTTGTTGGAAAGACACCCATGGCGGTGTGGTTTGGTAAAAATCCTTCAATGAAACATCTTAGAGTATTTGGTTTTGAAGCTTATGCTCATATTTCGATTGAGAAGAGGTCAATGTTGGAGAACAAGGCTATTAAGTGTATTTTTATTGGCTATGGTGTCAGTGTGAAAGGGTATGTAAGATTTGGGATATAGAAGCTCATAAGGTTCTTTATAGCAAAAACATGATCTTTAGAGAGATGAAACCTTCCACTATTGAGTTGCAACCAAAGAAAGAGGAGAAACAAAAAATGAGGTAGTGCAGATTCCACCTACTCCAAAGAAAGAAGAACCAAGTACTCCTGTTGGACCTAATGATGAAGAGAGCTCAAGTAGCTTTGAAATATCTGAAGAAGAAGAACCTCAACCTCATCCTTGAGGAGGTCTACTCGAGTTAAATGGAAATGATAAAGGTTTGGTTATTCATTATTGGATTCCAATTGCATATTTACTTTGATTACTAATATTGATGAGTTGAAGACTATTAGAGAGGCTATGGGTATGAATGATTCAGATTCCTTGATGAAAGCCATGGATGAGGAGATGGCTTCTTGAAATAAAAATAAGACTTGGGATCTGGTATCTTTTCCTACTAGATGTAAACCTATTGGTTGTAAATGGGTTTTCAAGAAAAAGCGTGGTCCTGATGGTAGTATTGAGAAGTATAAAGCACTGTTGGTTGCTAAGGGATTTTCTCAGGTAGAGGGAATTGATTATGGGGAAATATTCTCTCCTATAGTGAAGTTGACATCTATCTAGCTTTCTTTGTCACCTGCAACAGCATATGACTTAGAAGTGAAATAGATGGATGTTAAAGAAACATT
Organism: Sequoia sempervirens; assembly: GCA_007258455.2. NCBI lineage: Eukaryota > Viridiplantae > Streptophyta > Pinopsida > Cupressales > Cupressaceae > Sequoia > Sequoia sempervirens. Next base: position 252,704,802 of record VDFB02379711.1, on the reverse strand, counting down.
CCTTCATGGTGATTTAGAGGAAGAGATTTACATGTCACAGCGAAAGCATTTCATTGAAAATTGGTAAAAGAAAATTTTGTTTGCAAACTAAAGAAGTCTATTTATGGTTTGAAACAGTCTCCTAGGATGTGGTACTAGAATTTTGATACCTATGTGTTGTCATTGGGATTTTAGAGATCTAAATCTTATCATTGTGTATACTTTAAAAATGATAATGGTCACATTCTCATTATTTTCTTGTGCGTAGATGATATGTTGTTTATTGGGAATGGTAAGAGTATGGTTTTAGATTTAAAGTTTCAATTGTTAGAATAGTTTGAGATGAAAGGCCTAGGTGCAACTAGGTACATTCTAGGAATGGAAATCATGAGAGATGAAGCCAATATAAATATTTGGTTAAGCTAGAGAAAGTATGTGAACTCATTGTTGGAAAGATTCAACATGGTAGACTATAGACAATTAGTTGTTCCTATGATGCAAGGGATGAAGGTAACTTCTTTGAATGATTATCCAAAATCTTCTAATGAGATGGAGGACATGACTAGAGAACCCTATGCAAGTCTAGTTGGCAGTATAATGTATGCAATGGTGTGTATGAGACTAGACATTGCCCAAGTAGTGGGAGTCCTTAGTCATTTTATGGCTAATCTTGGATGGGTGCATTGGGATGTTGCTAAGAGAGTGTTCAGATATTTATAGGGCACTTTTGAGTATCCCTTGTGTTTTCATAGTTACCCTACTAGACCTCAGTATTCTATGAGTATTTGTGGATATGTGGATTCGGATTGGGAAGGTGACATTAACAATAGAAGATCCACCATTGGTTACATTTTTATGATTTTTGGTGGTGCTATTAGTAGGATGAGTAAGTGACAGGTTGTAGTCACATTACCCATGATAGAGGTAGAGTATATGGAAGCCACGCATGCCTGTAAGGAAGCTATTTGGCTTAAAAGATTGTGTTCTACTATTTGTTTAGATGTAGGACAAATAAATATTTCTTGTGATAGTCAAAGTGCAATTTACCTAGAAAATTATCCTACCATTCATGCTAGAACAAAGCCAATCGATGTTCATTATCACTTTGTTCATGATATGGTAGAGGATGGAAAGGTGAACTTGGAGAAGTTTGACACTTTGTTGAATGTTGTAGATGTACTGAAAAAACTAGTGAACGCGGAGAAGTTTAGATGTTGTTCCAATTCCATCAGCCTTGGGGCCCTAAGTAGATGATTTCATATGACTCTCAACAAGTATTTGACAAGTGGTATAATGTTTGGATTAAGTAGTCTCAACCTTAGAGTCCTAACATTGATTTAATTAATGTAATTATTTGTATTATATAAATCCCTATGGTGTCATGTCGCAAACTAGGACCCACCAACTTGGTGGAATCCCCGTTGGAGGTGACTGGATGCCACATTATCATCCCAAGTGGAGATAGGCATGCCACTTTAGAATCTATGAAGCATTATAAGGAATCTTTGAATGCATGGAGAAATTTGCTGCACAATATTGGTTATGATAGATTATCTTACAGATCCTATGAAAGATTCTATGGTAGATTTATGACATATCCTATGACAGTTGTAAGGAATTTGCCATAAGCTATTTTTAGCATATTGTAGGTTCCCACGCTTGGAAGTAGAATATTTGCATGTTTGACACTTGTCAAGGGTGTAAGTAAATGTTGTACATGTGTCCAAACACATGTCCAAGGGATTGAATTTTGTGCCATGTGGATTTGGACACCCCTCACCTTCTAAGTGCTTCTTGAAGCTTGTAGTTCACTCTATTTATTGAGTGCATTGAGTTGTAGAATGCTTAGTTTGTTTGTAGGAAATAAAGTGTTGCCAGTATCACTCCAGAATAGGCGTTCTTGTTGAAGCACTTGTTGAAGAAGCTTTGTACTTGGTGATATCATGTATTCATTATTTAAAGTATTAGAGAAAGTATTGTTCTATTGGAGGGTGGGTTTTTTTATCCGAAAGTGTTTTCCCCACTTATATATGTTGTTATTGCATTTTTGTACTTGTTGTTGGGTATGTGCAGGATCATTATGGGCCAAAAAGTGGCAATATGATGGGTATGTGGCTGGCGACTTTTTTTTTAGCCAAAATTGATGAAATGAAAAGGGTTTCTAAAGGAGATTCTTAGCTTTCCACTGATATAAATTATGCTTTATGTTGAATTCAATAAGTAATTATTATTCATTTTCTATTCAAATTATGACTAAAATCCTGATTAATAGGATGATTGAAAAACATCTATAGCTTTCAAATGATATCACACTTTTTGAATCCAAAATATGCATCACATTCTATGCTTCACACACTATAGGATCAAAAAAAGAAAAATTGAGTTTCATGAAGTTTTGACCAAGTTAAGGTGGTCAGACATACAAGATTTTATATTTTTTTAAAAGTTGTAATAAAAAATTCATAATTAATTATTTACTTGGAAAAAAATTACAAAAAAATATACATCACATCGGGGCATGATTCCTCTACTTATATATAAAATCTTATTAAAAAATATTATCATTATATTGTGGTTAGGGTGGTCAAACAGACACCTACTTCTTATTTTTTCCCTGAAATTTAAGTACCATTGCATTGAAATTTCAAATTTTCACCAAATAGATTTTTTTTTTAAACATTTGAACCTAGTAGTTTAGAAACTACATTCAATTTTCTACATATTCTATTCTTACATATTTTTGAAATAATATAGATAACTTATTCAAATTTTTACGTCAAGTTGCCTAACTCTGATTTTTCTAAATTTTTTGCCACTTAAGGGCTTGTTTTTTCCATGATGTTCCTACACATACCCTTTTCTTTTTCCATTATTCTCTATGTGTATCTCATATTATAACAACATAAGTTGTTAAAACAATTTTTTTTAACTCTCCCCTACTTAGATTAGTGTAGGAAGCTATTTTTTGCTCGCCTGACTTCCTTTCAAAAGCAATCTCGGAAAAGTTGGAAAGTATATATTGAGATGTAAGGTCAAGCAAACTAAAATGCAAAATTTAAGGATCAAATGTGAGAACCTGAGGATGTCTAAAGATGAATATATTTTAAGCTACATGTAGATGGTGGATGAAGTTGTGAGCTCCATCAAAGGTATTGGTGGAAATATTGAAGAAGATGTGGTAAAGAAGGTATTGAGAACTCTTCCTAAAGTCTATAGTCATAAATTTTATTCTATTGAGTAAGTTCAATATGTAAGAAAATATACTAGAGATCAATTGTATCCATGCTAAGTTATCTTCTTTGGAAATTAGATAATTTATTCCAAGTAATGCAAAAGTTGAGATTTCTTTTGAGGCTAAAAAAATAGAGAAGATTGAGGTATCAGTTCAAGAGGATCTTGATGATGTAGAAGAAAACTTTTTCAAGAGAATGAAAAAGGGTACTAGTAAGTATAGAGGTAAGTTACCTTTCAAATGTTTCAATTGTGGTAAGATAGGTCATTATGCTTCCAGATGTCCAAACAAATCCTTGAATGAAAAAAATAAGGAGAAAAAACCTTGGTAAAAAAATTAAGAAAATCTATTATGTTAGAGAAGATGCTAGTATATTTGATGATGAATCTGATTATGTAGATGATGAGGACAATGAATTCTTTTTCATGGTTATAAAAGACATAACTAATTTTGATAACTCTAAGAGATGTATGAAGGAAAGCTCTCCAGAAGCTAGTGATAAGACTGAAGGAACTATGGTGACTACTTTCCATGCTAGAGAGGAGAAGAACTACTTGATCATTAATAGTGGATGTTGAAATCATATTACTAGTGACAAAAGTAGTTTTTTTATACTTAAGAAATATGAAGTAGGTGTACTAAATTTTGGTGATGATACATCTACTAAGATATGTGGAAAATTTTCAATCAATTTTATTAGCAAGCATAATACAAATGATGTTCTTTATGTTAAGGGTTTAATACATAATCTCTTGAGTGTTGGAAAAAATGTGTAGAAAAGGATATATCCTATGTTTCACGATGATGGATGTGAGATCAAAAAATTATCCAGAACTATGGTTGATGAAGATTTATACAAGCATTCAGTGGTGATAGATGGATATGAATCATATGAGTTCTCTTACAGAGAAGACGAGAAATATGATGGTAAGGGAATTTAAGTTGAAGTTGAAGAGGAAGAATCTCTAGAAAGGATTTCTAAGACTCCTAAGTATGTGATGAAGAATCATTCTAAAGAGAAAATCATTGATGAAAAAAGAAAATGCATTTTCACAAGGAGAAAAGATTCTATGCTTGAAGAATAGGTAAATCTATGTTTACTTTCTAAAGTAGAACCTTAAATAGTAATTGAAGGATGCAACTTGGATGAGTATTGGATCGAGTCCATGGTGTAAGAACTAATGCATATTGATAAGAATCAGACTTGGGAACTTGTCCAAATACCAACAAACAAGAATTTGATTGGAACTACCTAGGTGGGTATTCCAAAACAAATTGAATGAGAATGGAGAAGTTGTAAGAAAAAGGCTAGGCTTGTGTGCAAAGGCTACTCACATGTATAAGGAATAGATTTTGAGGAGACATTTTCTTCAATGGAAAGAATGGAAGCTATCAAGATGTTTTTGTCTTTTGAAGCACACAAGGATTTAAAGGTTTATCAAATGCATGTGAAGTCTACTTTCTTGAATGGTGAGTTACAAGAAGTATACATTGAACAACCAAAAGGATTTTAGTTATCTAAAAAGTCAAATATAGTTTTTAGATTAAAGAAGGTACTTTATGGATTGAAGAAATATCCCAGTGCTTGGTATGAGGGGTTGGATAACTACTTTTCATAGAAAGGATTCAATAAAGGTACTGCAGATAGTAATCCTTACTTCAAAGTTGAGAAAGATCAAATCTTTATTGTACTAGTGTATAATGATGATATAATCTTTAGAGGAAATGAAGCTATGTGCAAGAATTTTTTAGAAAAAATGTAGAATGAATTTCAAATGTCAATGTTTGGGGAGATGAAGTTCTTCCTTGGACTGCAAATCAATCAGATAGATAAAGGGATATTTATTTCACAGTCAAAATATGTCAAAGAAATGTTGAAGAAGTTTGGAATGAAATATTCTAAACCAGTATGTACCCCTATGGTTATTGGTTATAAGTCAAGCAATAATTATGAATCTCCTAACTTGGCTTATTAAAGTAAGTATAGATTAATGATTGGAGGGCTGCTATACCTAATTGTTGGTAGACTAGATATCATGCATGTAATTTTTCTTATGGCTAAATTTCAAGATCCTAAAGAGCCATATGTTGCAACAGTAAAGGGGATATTTAGATACTTGAAGGGCACTCCATAAAATAGCTTGTGGTATCCAAAGGATACTGATTTTACTTCAAGTGCTTCTACAAATTTAGATTTGGTAGGATGTGTTGATGATATGAAAAGTACAAGTGGTTGTGCATTCTTTCTTGGATGCAGATTGGTGTCTTGGTTGAGCAAGAAGCAAGATTTATTTTGTTTTATATATTGTAGAGGTAGAATACATTGTTGTAGAATCTTGTTGCACATAGGAGTTGTGGATGAGGAAAACCTTGAAGGATATCAGAGTGGTATATAATGAATCAATTATAAGGAAGCTAAGGTACAAAATAACTTACTACACTAATCTTGAGAGGAGAATAATGCAAAAAATTTATGGATCTTTAATAGTTATAGAAAGTTAAACAGAAATAAACATAAATATCATGCATACCACAATATAGTGATTTATGTGGGGAAAACCCTTTTAGGAGAAAACCCCCATAGTCTAAAATCTATCCAATATATTATTTAGTAAACCAAGAAAAATTACAATATACCTACAGAGCAAGATTCTCAGAGGAGTATCACCACTCAGAGATCAAGAGACAATGCAACTACTATCAAACTCTCATAATAGATCACTATCTCTCTACTCCAGGAATAATACAATTCCCTCATATAATAGGGTTACATTCTAGGGAAAGATAGGCCAACAAAAATATGCACCATTATATCTAAAACCTAATAATTAATGATGTAAATTTACAATGTATCATTTATCTAATCTATGTCAGCCATTTTAGAAGTTTCTTGAAAAACTTAACAAAAAATTATTTACGCGCATCCTACTCTCCCCCTTATACCATTGTATACACATATCCATCTAAATAGGAAATATACATGTAAATATATATGTATCCTATCAATAATAAACCATATATAATTGCAAGGTTGAGACACAAATTCCCAACAAATCTCCCAATTCTCAAATACCTTGTAAGAGTAATAGGAGGGAGTAAACATTGTCTCTTAATTGCTAGGGGATAAAAGGCCCATAATCTTTTAACACAATCTAAACTTCTCTATGCTCACAAGCTTACTTAAAGAACCAAAAACATTCATCAAAGTCTCTACCTTAAGCAACTTCACCCTACCATCTTCGACCATATCTCTAACAAAATGATATTGTACATCAATGTGCTTGGTCCTAGCATGAAATGTCGAGTTCTTAGCTAGACATATCTCACTCTGAATATCACAATAAATTGTCACTAAAGCTTGTTTTATTCCAATATTTGAACACAATCTCTTAAGAAAAATGGATTCGTTACAAGCATGAATAACTTCCATAGTGTACAATAGTGTACAAAGCAACCATAGCCTATCACTTACTCATCCAACTGATTGCACCACCAAATAATGTAAACAAATAAGCATTGGTGAATCATCTACTATCAACATCACCTTCCCATTTTGAATCCACATAACCATGAATATCAAGGAAAACCTCATCTTCAATCACATTACTATGGTAACACAAGGAATAATCTGAAGTACCATCCAAATATTTGAAGATTCTTTTAACTACATCGCAATGAACTCTACCAGGATTAGACATATATCTGGAAAGAACTCCCACTGCTTGGGAAATGTCTATTCTAGTACAAACCACAACATACATCAAACTTCCAACTACACTCTTGTAAGGCACTTTTCTCATGTCTTCCATTTCTAGTGGAGACGTTGGACAATCTAAAATAGATAGCTTTGTTCCAATAGAAAGGGGAACACATAATGGTCTACAATACTACATGTTAAATCTCTATTAAATTGAATTGACATACTTACTTTGGCCAAGCCATAGATTTCTATTCATTTTATCTCCTTTAATTTTCATCCCAAGAATGTGTCTAGTTGCACCAAGATCTTTCATTTCAAATTTAGTAGCAAGTTGAAATTCCAGTTTTCAAATCATACCTTTCCCTTTGCCAATAAATAAAATATGGGTATGTGCAGGATCATGATGGGCCAAAAAGTGGCGATATGATGGGTATGTGTAGGGTATGTGGCTAACGAATTTTTTTTAACCCAAAATTGATGAAACGAAAAGGGGTTTTAAAGGAGATTCTTATCTTTCCACCAATATAAATTATTCTTTACGTTGAATTTAATAAATTATTATTATTCAGTTTCTATTTGAATTACGACTAAACTCCTAATTGATAGGCTGATTGAAAAACATTTATAACTTTCAAATGGTATCACATTTTTTGAATCCAAAACCTGTGTCACATTCTATGCTTTTCATATTATAGGATAAAAAAGAATGAATTTCATGAATTTTTGACCAAGTTAAGGTGGTTAGACATACGAGTTTTTAAATTTTTTAAAATTTGTAATAAAAAATTCATAATTAATTATTTACATGGCAAAAATTTACAAAAAAGTATGCATCACATCAAGACATGTGAGTCCTCTACTTATATATAAAATCTTATAAAAAAGTATTATCATTTTATTGTGGTTACGGTGGTCAGACAGACACCTACTTATTTTTTTCCTGAAATTTAAGTACTACTGCATTGAAATTTCAATTTTTTACCAAATAGATTTATTTTTTTAAATAAACCAAGTAGTTTAGAAAATACATTCAATTTGCTATAGATTCTATTACATATTTTCGAAATAATAAAGATAACTTATTCAAATTTTTACGTCAAGTTTCCTAACTCTAATTTTTCTAAAATTTTTGCCACTTAAGGGCATATTTTTTCCATGATGATCCTACACATACCCATATCATCAATATATAATGAAATAAATAGAAAAATATCATCATAATTTTGATAATAAAAAAAATTATTTGACTTAGAATGCTCAAATCCCAAACTTAACACATATGTATCAAATTTCTTGTACCACATCCTAGGACTCTATTTTAAGCCATACAAAGATTTCTTTAATTTGCAAACCAGCTTACTTTTATCTTTCACTACGTAGTGCTTTCGTTGTGTCATATAAATATCCTCCTCCAAATCACCATGAAGGAAATCAATTTTCACATCCATTTGCTCAACGTCTAAATCATAAGTAGCAACAATAGCAAGCAAAAATATAATGGATGTCATTTTTGCAATAGGAGAGAATATCTCACCATAATCAACAACCTCAACTTGAGAGTAATGTTTCACAATCAACCTTTCTTTGTACTTCTCAATACCTCCATCTAAACCAATCTTTTTCTAGAACACCCATTTGCAACCAACCGGTTTGCATCCTTCAAGTAATGGTACAAGATCCCATGTATCATTCTTTTTCAAATATACCATTTCTTCATCCATGGAAATCTTCAAATATTCTGCATCATTCATACCTAATGCGTCTTCTACAAATATAGGATCATCCATGTTAGTATTCAAAGTAAAAATACATCTCCAATCATTAGGTGTATACCTTTCAAGTAGTTGTCTATTCCTTGTAGACCTACGAACAAGTTGAATTTAAGGTTCTTCCTCTTCTTATAAAGACCCAGAGCTAGATGAGCTCTCGTCAACTTCCTATCTATCCTTGGGCCTCAATTAAATTTTCTCAGGTGTAGAAGGAAATTGAATCAAATTGTCCTATTTACTTATTTATGGTTGTAATGTAACAGAAAAAGACTTAGTTTCTCAAAAAATAATACTTCTACTATATATTACCTTTTGTGCAAATAGGTTCCCAAAGCTTGTATCCTTTCACACCATAACTATATCTGATGAAGATACATTTCACAACCTTGTTCTCCAACTTTGTTTGCTTCTCCTTAAATGGCACATGTGCATATGCCTCACAACCAAAAACTATAAGATGTCTTAATGAAGGCTTGCGACCTGAACTTGCCTCTATATGAATCTTATCAACAAGAGTTAATGTAGGAGACCTATTAATTAGGTAACAGGCAATGGTAAGAGCTTCAACCCAAAACCTTTTTTCTAGGCCAACACCACTCAACATACTCCTAGCCTTTTCCATTAGTGTCCTGCGCATTCTTTCTACAACTCCATTCTATTGTGGAGAATACAAAGTTGTCTTCTATCTATGAATACCATAATCTTTATAGAATCTATCAAAAAGAGAAAAATTTACCACTATTATCAGTCCTCAAACATTTTTTTTCTAGTCTGCAACTTAACCATTTCTTTAAATTCATTAAATGAACTGAAAACTGTAGATTTACTCTTTAGAAAATATACCCATTTCCTACTATAATCATCAATAAATGAAACATAATATGTGGATTTACCAATCAAAGGAACATCTACAGGACCAAACACATCAAAATGAATAAAATCTAATACATCACAAGGTTTATGAGAACTTGAGTAAAACTAAACACAGTTTTATTTTCCATAAATATAATGCTCATAGAAATAGAATTCAAGATTACAATTAGACAAAAATTCAACAAGGTTTTTATTTTTCAAGGTCCTTAGACCCTTTTCTCCAATGTGGCCATCTCTGGTTCCATAACATAGTTTTCTCTGTAGGTAACTTTTTCTTAGAAGAAAGAGCGCCCTTGGGTACCCAAAAGCCATGACCATCTGCTAAAGGTGAAACCCTCACTTCTTTCATAGACTTGTTTTTTCACAAAAGTACTATTGCACTCAATAGTGCATGCATCAAGCTTATATAATGTGCCATATCTAACACCTATGGAAATCATTATAGCACTTCTGACCATCTTGCACCCTACATAAGAAAATACTACCTACACACCTGCATCTATTAGTTTTCTTATAGATAAAAAAAATCCATGCTAAACCACGGATATGAAACACACCATTAATCCTTTTTATTATACAATCAAGAAATTTTATTTTAACTTTACCATGGCTAAAAACATCTAAATGAGAATAACCACCCAAGTACACCTTACCTCCATCAAATTCTACATATTCAGAAAGCCAATCTCTATTACAGGTCATATGGAAAGATGCACCTAAGTCAATCAACCATGCATGATTACCTACACAAGATTCCAAAGCTACAATGACTGCATCACAATCTCCCTTCTTAGACTTAGAATCAAAATCAAATTTCTTCTTGAACCATGATTTTTGGCTCCTATGGACAACTCTTGCTCTTCTAGGGTTTTTCACCTAAAAGGAGAGAGATAGGAGCAAAAATGCTAATGGTTCATTCAAATAATGCAATGTGTGATTTTTTCTATCCTAAATGAAGTTAACTAAATGCAATTGGTTGATTCAAATGAATGCAAAAGTGAGATTTAAGCTATGTTTGAAAACACACTATGATATGTAAACAATGAAGTAAATGAAGAAATTATGCAAAACATAAAGGAATAGGATTAATATGAGTGCACCTAAGAAAAATATAATGAATCTAGAATGTTGTGGATGCTGGTTGAAATCACTAATTTTTCATAGTGGGACTCATTCACCCAGGGTGGCGAATTAGTCCTCCTTCTAGTGAAAAACTGTCGCAAGCAAGTTTATGTCTGTCAAGATCCAAAATCTGACAAAATTAAGATTTCCAATCCTCAGGTGGGACTCATTTTCCATAGGTGGTGAATCAATCCTCTCCCAAATTTTTGAAAAATTAGGAGACAACTCTACAACACCAGATCTAGAAATCACTACTTTTTCAGGTTGTCAAAGTCAATTCTACAAGAAATGACAAAAAACATTCTCCAAGCTTGAAATAGACTTAAGTTGACTTGAAGCACCTAGTTGACTTGTAAACCAAACTTCAACACCAAAAACCTTGTCAATTCTGCACACAAAAGGCTGCAAACAAATATGCAATAGGGGACAAATGGTTTAAGGTTAGTGAATAGGGGTTTTCCTTTGTCAAACCCCACTTTTGGTAATCAAACCCTTAATTTAATAATGAAATACAAGAGAATGATAAACTAACAACATGAAAATGCTATCAACTTACCAAACTCTTGATGATACAAGTCTGAAGTAATGTCAACGGTTGCTTCAAAGGGCTTGAATAGTGCTTGAAAAGATGTTGTAAAAATGCTTGAATGCTTGAATGAATAGGTGAATAAGTGAACTTGATGAATGGGGGTTTAAATGAGGTGAAAATCACTTATTTATACACACTTGTTCCTTCGTTACCCATTCATACCTCATCACAAGCTGACATCAAGTGTTTTTAAATAAAATCTCGAAAGGAAATTTAAAATATTTTGATTTTGGGGAAAAGGGGGACTCATTCGCCACCCATGGTGAATGGGTCCCACCTAGGACATGAAAATGTGTGTCAAGGAATATATTGTATTTAATGTTTTTTGTCAGGATAATGCTAAAAAATGCACTTAATTAAGAATATGAGAGCATAAAGGGCCCAATAAAGCATGAGAGGCATAAATAGTGAAGATGTGCCTAGAAAAGCATGTAAACTTGTTACAATACTTTACAACACTTCAAAATAGGGCTTTTTGATGAATAAAAAGGTGGTTTTTAGGTGAATTATAATTAATAGAGTCTAGAATAATGTAGAAATGGATTACAACACTTCACAACACCTTCACAAGATGTTGTTCTTTTGAATTTTAGTACCTAAATAAGCATGTTCAAGCCATGTTGCAACATAAAATAAAATAAAAATAGTTCCAACACCATGAAACAAGACCTAAAAGGCCATGAAAATGACAAGGGGCTATTTTTCTATGGAACATTTAGCCCCCACTTTAATGAGAGTATGAACTTGCTTCAAACTCACACTAAAGTAGACATGAACATTGAAGGAAGGGTTCAAATGAATTTATGTTAGCAAGATGGAATGACAATGATCAAGAGGGATGATCAAGCCCCTAGGATGAATATCCCATGGAAAACTAAGCATAAGAACAAAGGAATAAACAAGTGTTGAAATGAATTGGATGAAGCTTTGATCGTTAATCCAACTAGTTGTGGATTACATCTAAGCTAATTGTTTGAAAAAGAGAATGTGTATTCACTCTGGGGCCATGGAACTTTAGGTTGTTCGTAGGGTGAGAAGGCTCAAATGTAATCACTCTGGGGCCACAGAACTAGATGTCTACAGGGTGAGAAAGCCCTAAAAGGTAAGATACATATGCTACTTGGTATGCACTCACAAACATAAAGGTGGATATGGGGAAAATTCATGCCACTAGGTGGGATTCCCGCTCAACCATATTAAAGTTACACCTGCTAATAACTTTAACAAGGTGCCACAAAGAAAAATGTTATGAACAAAAAGGACAAAGGTACCACAGTCATGCAAGCTACGTTACACAAGGTGGAAAAAAGGTAAAAAATGAAGAATGAAAAAATGTAAAGTGTGTTCAAAGGAGACTTGTTCAGTTCATGCAAGGTCAGTCGCCTAGGGGACATTGTGTCTAATGTCTCCAAGAGAGGACCAATCAAAGAATAGTATATTCACAACTTATGGGATGTAGTGTGTCACATCAAGCCACCAAGAGGAATGCAATATGCTTAGAAATATCACACTTATGAAGGACATCACACCCAATGTCATCCACAAAGTGACAAACACATTACGTAAATGAAAAAGCTACATAAGGAACCAATAATACAAACGAGTTAATGGTAATGTATGCCCCCCACTTTAAAGGAATAATGACACATCATTATGTTGGCAATTACTTTAAAGTAGAGAAGAAAAGAAAAAGGAAAAGGAAAACAAGACATGAGAGCCAACTGGGAAAAGCCTATGCCACATCATATGTTTCGAAGGTAGGTTGTGTCATGTCAATGAAAAATGAAAAACGAAGAAAGGGAGTTGCCCCCCAGAAAAGAAAGCACACCAAACACATAAGGGATCTATCAATTTGGGGTCAGTATGTTCATTGTTGCAATGTGTTTATGAAAGAGTGGAAATTTTATCATTCCCCAAAGCACATAGAACTAGAAGAATGACACAAGGAGAATGAAAAAAAAGGAAAATGAAAGTCCGTTTTGGGTCAACATGGAATAGACATTGCGGTCTCAATTATTTGCATCATCCCCAAAAGGAAATCACAAGCGAAACAAAAATGAAAAGGTGAAAAAAAATGAAAAATATTTTGGTTCAACATGAAGGAGACATTTTGGTCTTAATGCCTTGCATTATCCCCAAAAGGAGAACACAAAAAAAGAAGAGAGAAAGACAAAGTCCTTGTCGGTCAACATGGAAGATACATAGGGTGTCTCTACGCTTTCCATCAACCCCAAAAGGAAAACAAAAACAAAAGGAGAAAAAGACAAGGACCTTTTGGGTCAACATGGAAGAGACATAGGGCATCTCTACACTTTGCATCATTCCCAAAAGGAAAACACAAAAAAAAATGAGAAAAAGACAATGCACGACAAATAGAAGAATAGAGGTACAAATAGACGAAGTGTATGAAGAGAGGGAACATCAAACACACAATACAGGGGAGCATGATATGCACATGAAAATGAAAAAAGGACAAGGGGACAAGTAATGCAAATGTAAGTCAACCATTAAATAAGTTATAGGTTTCTCAATCTTAAATAGATAAGCAGAAAAGGAATAACATAGTTAAGAGACAAAAACAATTCAACTACAAGGACAAGGCTAACAACGCTTTTTCTTCCACAAAGTGTAAAGGAAAGAATGAGCTGAGGTGGGTGATGTGAAAGAGTCATGAAATAGTGAGAATAGGGAATTCTACAACTATGGAATGATGATGGGATTTGGTTGCTTTAAGGTATGAAGGGGAAACAATTGATATCAATGAAGTGATACTTATCCAGTATTTCCTTCAATGTCTAACATTCTTTAGTACGATGTCCAAGGATGAGATGACATTTGAAAAATGGGATGTTATAGTATTATGGATGAATAACCAACCTATTCATAGGTGGTAAAAGTATAAGACCTTTATTTAAGAGTAGTTGAAGTCTCCTTTCACATTCAGGTGGAGGATGTGTGGGAAACTTGATCTTTTTGAGTTTGTAAGGTCATTTTTGCTTGCTAGATTCACCTTGTTCATGAATAGGAGGAAGGGGATCCATAGGGATCCTAACATCCTTGTCATTAGAAGGAGATAATGGTTCTTCACATGGAAGGAGAATGTTTAAGTTAGGAGGAGCATTCAAGATCACTATTCCAGCATCCCAAAGTCTCCTAGGTTGAAGAGGATGTCTATCAAGATGAGAAGGATCTTGATATCCTAGTCTTGGTGTGTGTGCTTCAGTTGATTTTTTTTCAAGAGGTTGATGAATGTCATGTTCATGTTTTGTATCACAACCTTGTTTACTTAAGATAGTGAATCCTTTACCATATGTCTCTTCAAGGTTGATATAAGTGTTTGTGACTTTGTGATTGTAAAATGGTTGTGAATGTGATTGGTGAGAGGAACTAGGTCGACTTGAGGGAGGAACCTTAGGTCCTATAGTGACTTCAGGATGTAAGTATGCAAAGTGATTAGGAGGTGCAACAGTGGGAAGGTCTTGTGACCTTATGGAGGGATAAAAGGATGCATTTACTTCTAGGTTATCAAGACAATCATTATAGAACTTGTTATCATCTAGGTTATCAAGACAATCATTATAGAACTTGTTCATGATAGCATCATCTTCTCCAATGATGTCTCCTTCACATGGAGGAAAATCATGAGGAGTTAAAGGAGCATGAAGTTGTTCAAGGTCATTAGGGTCATAGTCAAAGGCACAATTGGACATGTGTTCCAATGATTTTAAGGAATTCCAAAACTTATTGAAAGAAAATGTGATGATGCAAATAAACTAAGATGCAATAAATGATGAAAAATAGAGATTCTAGAAAGTAAAATAAAATGCAAAAATATGAAACAATAATGCAGAAAAATACTAAAAAGGTGCTAGAAATGCTATGTAAAAAGTGCAAAGGGACTGATTCGCCCTAGGTGGCGAATGAGTCCCAGTATGATGTTTTTTGTGTGTTTTTAAATAGATTTAAGATGATTTTATTGCTCTAAAAATTGCAATCAAAGATGCAGAATGCATATTTTTAGTGTTTTCAATGAGATGCAATGCATAAAATGAAATCTAAATGAAGCTTTCACTAATGCAAGATAAAATGTCCTTGAATGCAAAAACAAAAAAAATGTAGTAAATGAATGTTAATGAAAATGTAAACTAGGATGCAATATGTAAATAAAATTAGAAATGCAAACTACTCAAAATTCAGGTTCACCAAAATGAACCGTGATTTTTGGATCCTATGGACAACTCTTGCTCTTCTAGGGTTTTTCACCTAAAAGGAGAGACATAGGAGCAAAAATGCTAATGGTTCATTCAAATACTACAATGTGTGATGTTGTCTATCCTAAATAAAGTGAACTAAATGCAATTAGCTGATTCAAATGAATGAAAATGAATGCAAAAGTGAGATTTAAGCTATGTTTGAAAACACATTATGATATGCAAACAACAAAGTAAATGAAGAAATTATGCTGAATAGAAAGGAATAGGATGAATCTGAGTGCAGTTGGGAATTTATGATGAATCTAGAATGTTGTGGACACAGGTTGAAATCACCGATTTTTCAGAGTGGGACTCATTTGCCCAAGGTGGCGAATTAGCCCTCCTCCTGGTGAAAAATTGTCAGAAAATAGTTTTTGTCTGTTAGGATCTAGAATTTGACAAAATTCATATTTTTAGTCATAAGGTGGGACTCATTCACCATATATGATGAATTAGTCCTCTCCCAAATTTTGAAAAAATTAGGAGACAATTCTGTAACACCAGATCTGGAAATCATTGCTTGTCAGGTTGTCGAAGTCAATTCTATAGGAAACGGACATAAAATCTTCTCCAAGCTTGAAATAGACTTAAGTTGACTTGAAGCACCTAGTTGACTTGTAAACCAATCTTCAACACCAAAAACCCTATCAAATATGCACACAAAAGGCTACAAACAAACATGCAATAGGGGAAAATTTGTATAAGGTTAGTGAATAGGGGTTTTCCATAGTCAAACCCCACTTTTGGTAATCAATCCCTTAATGAAATAATGAAATACAAGAGAATGATAAACTAATAACATGCAAATGCTATCAATTTACCAAAGCCTTGATGATACAAGTTTGTAGTAATGTCAATGGTTGCTTCAAAGTGCTTGAATAGTGATTGAAAAGATCTAAAAATGCTTGAATGCTTGAATGAATAGGTGAATAAGTGAACTTGATGAATGGGGGTTTAAATGAGGTGAAAATAACTTATTTATACACACTTTTTCCTTAGTTACCCATTCATACCTCATCATAGGCTGACATCAAGTATTTTTGAATAAAATCCCAAAAGGAAATTTAAAATATTTTGAATTTGGGGCCAAGGGGGACTCATTCACCACCCATGGTGAATGGGTCCCATGTAGGACCTAAAAATGTGTGTTGGGGAATATGTTGTATTTAATGTTGTTTTTCAAGATAATACTCAAAAATAAACTTAAATAAGCATATGAGAGCATAAAGGGACCAAACAAAGCATGATAAAGGGATAGATAGAGAAGATGTGCCTAGAAAAGCATGATAGCTTGTTACAAGACTTTACAACACTTTAAAATAGGGCTTGTTGATGAATAAAAAGGTGATTTTTAGGTGAATTTTAATTAATAGAGTCTAGAAGAATGTAGAAATTTCTTACAACACTTCACAACACCTTCACAAGATGCCATCCTTTTGAATTTTACTACCTAAATAAGCATGTTCAAGCCATGTTGCAACATAAAATCAGACCGAAATAGTTCCAACACCATGAAACGAGACCTAAAAGGCCATGAAAATGACAAGGGGCCATTTTTCTATGACACACTTCTTTTTCTTCTTCTTTTCTTGTTTGCATTCTTTATGAACATGTCTAGGCTTACTGTAGTTGTGAAAAATAACTTTGGAATTTACAAGAGATTTAGATCTCCTAAACTTGAATTTGTCACACTTCTCATTCTTCTTTCCTTTTTCCTTAGGTCTTCCATGAACATTTAGGGCCTCCTTGGTAGTGATGGATACCTTCTTTGTCATCTCTTTATAAAGAGAAGAACCCACAACATCTTCAGTCTCGAAAATAATAGAAATACTCCCAATAGCCATAATAAGAGAATCCCATGAATCAGACAAAGAACAAAGCAAAATCTAACATTTTTCCTCTTGATCCGTTTTGACACCAATTGATGCTAATTGGGAAACCAACATATTGAATGCTTCAAAGTGGTTTGTGATTCATCCACTCTCTTCCATTCTCAAGGAATAAAATTTCTTCCTCTAGAAAACATTGTTCACTAAAGATTTGGCTTGATACATCTCACCAAGCTTCTTCCATAGTTTTTGTGTGTAGAGGCCTCCTCATGGACACTAATTAAAACATAGTCTTCCAAACACAATTTTCATAGAACCTTAGCTTTATAGTCCATAACATCATATTGAGTGGCTTGTGTAGAATTTGTAGGCCTTCGAACATTCTCATCAACAACATTCCATAGATCTTGATCTATCAATAGATCCTCCATCTTCAACTTCCATATTTTAAAATTATTTCTAGAAAATTTCTCCACCTCTATTCTCCCTAATGAACTTTCCATCTAAAAATTCCTACAACAAGGTCACAAAGTATCTTCTACACAATCTCCCATAGAACTCTAGATTAGTTCAAAACACCCAACAACCCAAAATTGAAACCAAAGGTGATCAAGCTTTGATACCACTTGTAAGGAAGCTAAGATAGCATAACAACTTCCTACACTAATCTTGAGAGGAGAATAATGCATAAAAATTTTACAGATCTTTAATAGTTATGAAAAGTTAAATAGAAATAAAAATAAATATCATGCATACCACAATGTAGTGATTTATGTGGGAAAACCCTTTCGCAAGAAAAACCCCACTCCAAATGCTGCCCGATATATTATTCAGTAAAGAAAAAAATTACAATATACTTGTATAGCAAGCTTCTCACATGAGTATTAGCACTCAAAGATCAAGAGACAACATGAGTGCTATCAAAATCTCAAACTACATCATCATTTATCTCTACCATAGTCATAATATAACAACCTCATAAAATAGGGTTACATTTTAGGGCAAGAGAACCCAACAAAATATCCACCATTAGATCTAAATCCAAATAATTAACGGTCTAGATTTATAATGTATCATTTATCTAATCTATTTCAACCATTTTAGAAGTTTCCTAAAAATTTAACAAAAATGTTGTAACACCCCGACGCGCAAACCCCAAAGGACAACTATCTACACAACAAATTTTTTTTTTTTAAACATAAAGTAAAGATACTATGTTATCAATTTCAACTAACATAATTCCAAATACATAATACATGTTAAACTCCTAAGTCCTTTGGGGTACACGTAGAGACATTACGTTATCTACTCAATAACAAACCTAACTAATATCCAACATTCATTCCAAAAATATGTGTCCTCATATAAAGGTGATAAACACAAAGCATCAAATAATGATGAACCACATACGCTATACAAGATCACATAACCAATAAAGCATGGAATCAAAGAGAGACTAACTTGCTCAACTTAACAACATCAAATATATTTATATTTGCATCAGTGAATAATGTTATAAATTACAAAGTGCGATATAATAATACATCAAGATAAAAATCTAAATAACAGTGACCAATTATACAAGTTACAAAATACATTATCCCAACACATGGGCGAATTACAATACAAATTACATGATAAGAATAAGGTACAAATGTATACATCAGATGGTACATAAATCTGGTACAAACTGCCACCACAATCTCTGCACTGGAGGTATGACTGTAGCATGGGAAACCCAACGGGGTGCGAAGCACGTTCCACCCGACCACCCCCGTGCTAGGAGTAGTTAAGAAAGGATTCCCGACCAAGACGTCAACAGTTACATACATGACTCCACACCAAACAGGGAAAAGAATTTATACACAAAGGAAAAGTGACATCAAAAGTCAACTACATAACATGACAACACTTAACTACAAATCATACAATGAAATTACTTCCAGAGGATTCCAAATAAAACAACTAAGGGGAAACGCTAGAGGAGAGTGTCATCGCATGGCCTTCATGGATTATCCTGACATCCTAACACTAGGTGCCGCCTCCATCTATGGTTATCCTGACTGCCTATTTCAAGGCGCCGCCCCATAGGGTGACTCATGCGGAATCGTGCATTACTCGTGGAAACGAGATCACGATTTTGCCAACCACGGCCTTCTCGAACACCTTTAGTCTATGATAGCCCTAACAGGTGAGCGAGGTATTTATTATTTTCTTTTAGTGTTTAACTACCCATCCCCTATTTATTTAGTTAGGTTTTCACTTTTTACACTAACTCTACTGTGGGTTATCCTGACAGCCCCTTTGTGCGCCGGCGCCCACATAGAGCCACTCTCCCTAGAATTCCCAACTCACATCAAAATCAAGGGATCATACCCTCAAGTACATGGGGACATAGACTAGAAACAAACGCGAGGCAAATCCATCCCGCTATAGACATGTGACCCAAGTAACAGCACAAAATGATACACTTAAGGTATACACAAAATCACGATCAATAACCAAATGAAATCAAAACTCCATTATAAAAGCCTCCTAACATTATGAAACAAATTTCCAAACCTTTGGAAGTTGTTACGACTACCCTATCTCCTATGGAAAATTTAACCAATTAAACAACCTCGATAACAAAATTAAATCATTACTTTACCTCAATCAATTCCACTAAAAGAAGACAAATAAATAAATTTATTTAAATAAAATTTAATAAATGTTTCTTTTCTAATTTCATCCAAAAAAATATATATATATATATATAAAATTATATTACATATACATCTAACAATATACCTCTATTAAAAAAAATACACACACATATATATATATAATTAATCTTATAAATGTATATATATTAATTAATATTAATTTAAACAAATTCTAAATTCATAAATTATCTTTTATACACTAATAACCGAATTATACTAAAATAAACAAATTTTAAAAAAGTTAATAAAAACAAAATAACAATAAATTTTTTTTTTTGAAAAGGCAACCGCAGCCAAGTGGCTGCGTACCTCCCCATAGGGGAGGACGCAGCCTCCAAAGGCTGCGTACAGCAGTCTAAGGACTGCTGTGCGCGGCCCTTGTGGGCTGCGCAGGGGGTAGGGACGGGTACCGTCCCCTCCCACCAATAAAAAGAATTTACATATATATATTTTTTTAAATTTAATTTTATTTGTATACTTTTAAAATAAACTTGAAATGTATATATTTTTTTTTATATAAAATTCTGACGAATTTCTGAAGTACGGAAGTTCGTCAGATTTTATATATATGAATATATATATTTAAAAATTTCTGTGACTGTAACATTATAGAAATTTTATTCCTCTGTACAGAGGATGTATAAATAATTATTTTTACAGAAGACAGAATAAATTAAAAAAAAGAAACACAGTTTACATTTAATCAAAAATTTAACAGTAAGGAAATAGCAATTTTCTTTTCCAGTGACAGAATACATAAAATACAGAAAATTTGAATCATTACAACCACATGGATTAAGAGGTTTTTATTTTGCTAATTTCCCTGTGTTGATTCATATTTTTCCTTGCACAAATCTACTCTAAGTTTTCTCTGTTCATTATGGTTTTATTTTTCTATTGTTTGCTAAAACTAAAATTTACAGAGGCAACAAACGCCTTAACGGCAACAGCCTGAAACAAGATTTTCTAAATCTTTCAAAGAAGATATATACTAATTTACAAAGGAAACAAATTGGATTTAGTGAAATACCTGTTTCCTGTAGGTTGTAGAAATAAGAGCTGCACCAAAACTGCTACAGAACTCTTCAGCCGTGAAGCTTTTCCAAATTTCCAAAGAAATCCCTGCAGCCTCTTTCAGCCGTGAAGTTTTTCCAAATTTCCAAAAGAAATCCCTGCAGCCTCTTTCCAAATTCTTCAATCAAAACACCCAAAATCCCCAAATAACACAGTAAACCTCCTTTTTCCCTTCTACAGCCCAAATTTTTTTCCCGTGAAGGATTTCAGTTTTCCCATGCCTGTTTTTCTTCCGGGAATCATATCCTCCACCCAATTTCATTTATTTTCCACTACTTCCCGTACAACTCCCCATAAAATAAAATTTAATAATTTTATTTTTTTAAAATTTATTTTATTTATTTTTATTTTATTTTATTTTTTATTTTATTTTATTTTATTTTATTTAATTTTATTTATTTATATTTTATTTTATATATTTATATTTTCTTCTATTAACATTGCAACCAAATACACTATTTAATTAACCCAATAAAATAAAATAGCAACATTTAACATTCAACCATCAATCAAACACGTATATTTTATTTTATTTTATTAATACTTATATTTTATTTAACTTTCAAATAATCATAATAACATAGTTAACTTCAACAACTCCTTACAAAATTAATTAAATCATAATCAACGAAATTTTAATTAAATTACATCTAAACATAATCCGACGCCAATACACTCACATTCAAAAATAAATAAAACAAAGACAATCAAGGACTCACAGTAGACGGACTTGGGACGGGAATTCTTTCCTAACCACTCCTTTTTTCAACATCATTCCCATTGGGTTTATTTTGATGCTCGCCCTGTCCTGCCGAAGCAGGTGGAATCGAGACTTAGTACCTGCATCCTGCATAAAACAAATGTCGTGAAACATATAAATCTCCATAGAAAACACACCGTGAAAGGAAATCGCAGGATGACAGGGCACTTGCAAGCAAGTGATGTCACTCTGTCCTTTCACCAAGACTCACAAGTAAACACACCAAACAATATAACAGCATAAACTCGCAACATCAACGTATACATATTATTAAAAGCACCACAAAAGTCATATAACATAATCACCACAAATAAGTATCATCTAACATCATAAGTAAAGTCTAATGCAACCAAACAACCAAACCATAAATCCAAGCACAACCAAAATGGTGAACTGATCACCCACACAACCAAGTACAAGATCTGTCCATAAGAGTAACAACAACATGAGGGGTATCACAATTGTTTGCA
This sequence comes from Sequoia sempervirens, assembly GCA_007258455.2. Classification (NCBI taxonomy): domain Eukaryota; kingdom Viridiplantae; phylum Streptophyta; class Pinopsida; order Cupressales; family Cupressaceae; genus Sequoia; species Sequoia sempervirens. The sequence goes on along the minus strand of VDFB02379711.1, from coordinate 252,682,447 downwards.
CACATCCCACTATCCCCCCTTTATACCATTGTATGCACATATTAGTGTAACTAGGAAATATATACATCCTATCAATAATAAATCATATATAATTGCAAGGTTGAGATATAATTTCCCAAAATCAATTTCTACATTCTATGATAAGTACTATCAATATTTTAAAGAATCTGGTAATCCACTCAAGCACAAAGCACATCTCAATTTGTTATCTCTTTTTGAGAGAGAAGGTTATAGAGAATTAAGTGAAGCTTGAATATGTTCCTACAAAGTATTAGGTTATAGACATATTTACTAAGGCTCTTCCTAAGGATTCTTTTGAGTATCTTCGAGAGAAGTTAGGGATTATTGCCCCTCCTTTGAACTAGATGCATAAAGATATACATCAGTCCAGTGGATCTCAAGATTCATTATTTGTTCTAGACTAACTTTGGTGGTTACCTCTTAGAGGGAGTAGGTAGTGGCATTGTTTGTTGTGTGACCCTAATCAGGAGTATTTAGAGAAAGAAAGTGAAAAGGAAGTTGTAGAGCAATTGTGAGTAGGTACAAATATGTTTAATGTCAAAGGAAGAGAGTGAGAAATGGGAATATGTGGCCCTTTTCCATTTATGTCAAAGAGGGAGAGAGTGACATGTGAAAAGAATAAGGGGGAGAAAATTATGTTAAAAAGATAATTTTTTAAAAGGAGAGAATGGTGTAAGGGGGAGAAGAGAATAAAAGACTTGGTATGGAGCAATGTGTTGAGAATTAGAGTTGTTTTGTTTGTTTTTTATGTTTTTTCACATCATTTGTTGCCATCAATGTCAAAGGGGGATATTTTTGCAAGAATGAGCAGTTGATGTTGAATTGGTGATCTCATTGATGTTAACAAGCTTATGTGTTATCATTAATGTTAGTTGGTGTTAATTCAGTGTTGAGTCAGTGTTTTCATTGATGCTTTGATTAATTGCATTATGTTTTCATCAATAAGTGTTAATGGTTTCAACCTCTAGTGTTTCTTTGGTAAGCTTCTATCTATATAAATTAGTTTCTATATTGTAGATGGTTTAGTGGTGTTGAGGAAGTGGTGAAGTTGATGAGAATGTGTCTCTGGTACTCGTTTTCCAAAGTCTTTTGAGAAAATATGAATAAAAGGAGAAACAATGTGGTTGAGTTGTGTTTTCACATGTAAAATGGTGTTCTGGTGTTGCTCCACATTTCTTCTGTGTTGAAGATATTCATGTGCAATTATGGTATTATGTTAAAATGTGTTTATATGTGTTATATCCTAAATTTCTTATTCTAGGTCGTTGTGCTCAAAAAGGGTTGTGTTCACTAGCATGTGAACTGTATGTTGCAATGGTGTCTGGAAGAAATGGTTTTTCTCTGCATTTCTCTATAGTTTAATTTTTTGTATTTCTTGTATCTATATTTAGTTGATGTTGTTTGTGGTTTGGTGCTCCACAAGGTGGTTTCTTCTGTTACAAAGTATGGAAGATAGTCTAAGTGTACTAGGTGTGTACATGTTCAAGTGAAAATTATTGTGAGGGAACTTGTTATATCTTACGGTGCTTATGGAATATTTCTTATTATGTTCAAGTGATGTATGTAATCTACAAGATGTGATCAAATTAAGCATGTACTTAAGTGTTTAATGGAATTTACATAGGTTTGAACAACCTTTGGTGTTTAGACTAATTATGGATTTGCTTCAGTGTTTTTGGAAGCATGGCATTGTGTGTATGAGTTGATTTAGGTCCAAGCTAAGGTGTGTTGTTGTTTTCCTTCATTCCTTTCCACCACATGAATGTTTTTGTGCCAACCTAATTTGAATTTACAAAATTAAGGTGTATAGTCAACCTAGGAGAATACTTTCAAGGTTGAAGGTATAAATAAGAGTTGTGTTGATGAGGGATGTTGTACAGAAGTAGTATAATGTGAGTGATGTGAATTTCAAATTTTTAAAGTGTGAATTTGTGAAGTGCAGTGTGAGTTTCAATGAGTTAGACTACTGACAGCAATCAGTAGAAGGTGTCTACAATCTCCAATAGTGTTGTGAATGGGTTGGTGATGCTATGGTGGATATTTCTTTTACATTGAGATGGATTTATCATTGTAACATTCTTCTTTCATCTCTTTTGTAAACTGGCAATGAGCCATTGGTAGTGAGCCCTTCTTTCTTTTTGGCAGAAAGCCCTTAGACAATGAGCCTATTGTATTCATTATTGATAATACCATATATTGTGATCTAACCCTCACTGTGGATATTCCCTCATTGGGGTTTCCATATAAATATGGTGTTCTATTTTGCATGGTGTTGATTTGTTTCACTTTCTATTATTTTCTTTCATGCTAAATCATTCTAACAAATTAAGGATTGATTAAGTATATGTGGATCTAAATTTTTTTGAGGGCTTTGAAGTTTTAATATATAATTGATTCACCCCCTCATCTTAGATGTCTTTTGCATTCAACAAACAGAATGTAAAAGTATCAAAATTTTGGTACCACAGGCTATGAGACTGATTGAAACCATTTTTTATACTTTTTCAAGATGCAAAATAGGTGTTCTTTATCTTTTACCATGTAATTCTCTCTTTATGACATATACATTTATTCCTCCAAGTTATTGTGAATAAAATTTGTCTTCACATTGATCTTTTCTAATTCTAAATCATATGCTACAACAAGTGATACAAAATATGATGGATGCCAACTTAATAACAAGAGATATCTCACAATAATAAATTCCTTCCACCTATGATTAATTTTTTATGGCCAACCTTGATTTATTCTTTAAACACTTGCATCAAGACAAAAAAAAATTTCAGTTCCCATTTACAACCTCTGGGTTTGCATCTAATATGTAAAGGTACTATATCCCATGTGTCATTTTTATTTAATGGATCCATCTCTTCATCCATAGTTTTTATCAAGGAAATTTCATTACTCATACCCATAGCCTCCCTTATAGTCCTTATCTCTTTAACATTAAAAATCAAATAAAAGCTACAATTAGAAACCAACAATGAAACCTATCAAGCTATCAGCTAATCTATGTGAACTCCTCAAATATTAAGATTGAGGATATTATTCTTCTAAACTTTAAGAACTACAAGAGCTCACCTCATCATTAGGTTGATCATGGGCTTCTAGTTCAAATTTCTTATGGTTAAGAAGAATTTGTACTTCATCCTTTTTCTTATGTTCCTTTGTAGGTTGTAGAATAGTGGAAGAAGGTTTCATCTCTTTGAAGATAATTTTTCTATGATAAATAATTTTCTTTTCCACTTCCAAATCTTGTACCCTTTCACATGAACACCATAGTTGATGAAGATGCACTTAACTACCTGGTTCTCCAACTTGGAACTCTTTTTTCTTAGCACATGAGAATATGCTTTGAAACAAAATAAATAAAGATTTCTCAATGAGAGATTCCTTTGCAATCACACCCCCATATATTTCTTCTCAACAAGCACTAATGTATGATATTTGCTAGCTCGATAGGAAGCAATGACAATAGCTTTAGAAAAGAGAAATTGTTCAAGGATATCTCCACTTAGCATAATACTATCCCTCTTTTTCAATGTCATGTTCATCCTCTCCACAATTGCATCTTAGTGAGTGATATATGTATTTTTCTTATTCCTTTCAATTATATGTCCTTTATAGAACCTATCAAAATGTAAGAAACAAAACTCTTTGCCATTATCAATCCTCAAACACTTAATATTTTTACTAATCTAGTTTCTATGAACATTGTGTACATATGGAAAGAAAAATTGCATTCAATTTTATTCCAATTCTCATAAGCCTTATACCAACTAAATGGAAGCAAGGTGTATGGAAACAATTCATACACTAATTTAGTGAGAAAAGATTATGCAAATTTTTGAAATCCTTAACTTTGAAGAGGATGCAAAATATAATAAATTTGAAAAATAGAATCACTATAGATGTATGTAAAATATACAACACAAAATAACACTAGATCTACATGGGAAAAACCCTTTCGAGACCCCACACTCCATAAGAATATCCCAATTTTTTGATTATAAACAAATTATTTATAATAAAAAAATAGAGTTAGGATCTTTTAGAAGCCACAACTATAATTACAAGTATGGAATAATTTTGGTAACATAATAATGCCTACAAATGGCCTCATTATAAATCCAAAATACAATAGTTCAATATATAGGAGTTTATAATCCATAAAATTAGTTGCTTCCAAAATGGTATGTGTTAAATAGGTGTAGGATAACTAAGAGGGGGGGTGAACAAGTTGTCACACAATTCAAACTTAAAACTTCAACACTTATTAATTCCACAACCACACTATTCCGTTATTAAGTGTGTCTTAGAAAAATGGCCACTTGTCATTTTTCATGGCTTTTTATGTCTTCTTTCATGATGTTTGGTCTATTTTTCCCTAATTTTATATTGTAATGTGGCTTGAACATGCATATTTATGTACTAAAATTCAAAAATGATGTCTTGTGAAGGTGTTGTGAAGTGTTGTAAAAAATTTCTACACTCTTCTAGACTCTATTCATTACAATTCACCTAAAAATCCCATTTTCATCACTAATAAAGCCCTATTTTGAAGTGTAGTAAAGTCTTGTAACAAGATTTCATGCTTTTCTAGGCTCAATTTCACTATTTACACCTTTATTATGCTTTATTTGACCACTTTATGCCCTTATAAGCTTTAATTAAGTGTATTTTGGAATGTAAACCCAATAAATAATATTAAATGTGAGTTAATTCCCAAAACCCATTTTCAGGTCCTAGGTGGGATCCATTCGCCATGGGTGGTGAATGAGTCCCCCTCGGCTCCAAATTCAAAATATTTTAAATTTCCTTTTGTATTCAAAATCACTTGATGTCAGCCTGTGATGAGGTATTAATGGGTGGCTAAGGCACAAGACTGTATAAGTAAGTGTTTCTCTCCTCATTTTACATCTCCTACAATCACACATCACATCCAAGCAATATTTTCATTCACTCAAGCATTCAAGCACTTTACAACATCAAAACAAGCATTCATTAAGCATTTTGAATCATCTAATGACATATCTTAAGATTTTATTCAACAAGGGTTTGGTAAGTTGATAGAATTTTCATGTTATTTGTTTATCATTCTCATCCATTTCATTATTTCATTAAGGGTTTGATTACCAAAGTGAGGTTTGACCAAGGCAAACCCCTATTTTCTAACCCTCAACAAATTTTCCCCTCGTGCATGTGTGTTTGTAGACTTTTTTGTGCAAATTTCACAAGTATTTAGGTGTTCAAAAGTGTTCAACAAGTCAACAAGGTGATTCAAGTCAAATCAACCATATTTCAAGCTTGGAGAAGGTATTATGTCTGTTTCTTATAGAATTGACTTTGACAACCTGACAAGTAGACATCTTTAGATCTGATGTTGCAGAGTTGTTTCCTGATTTCTCAAAAAAATTGGAGAGGAACAATTCACAACTAGTGGCAAATGAGTCCCACCTTAAGGCTAGAAATCTAAGTTTTGTTAGATTATGGATGCCAACACTTAGAAACTTTTTTCGATAGTTTTCATTAGAAGCAGGACTAATTCACCAGCCTGGACGAATGAGTCCCACTGGTGAATTTCTATGATTCTAGACAACATCCAAAATATTCTAGAATCCTCATTAGACCCCCAGGTGGACACTGATTCAAGTTATTTCTTTCTATTTTGCATTTATTTATTCTTTACTCGTTGTTTTCATATCACATTATGTTTTCCAACATAACATAAATCTTAATTTTTTTCATATATAATCAGTCATATAGATCACTTAATTGCATTTAGATAATTTAATTTAGGCATAATAACATCCTACATTACATAATTTGAATGAACCCTTTAGCATTTTTTTCCCTGCCCTCTCCTTTTAGGTGAAAAACCCTAGAAGAGTTAGGGAGTGTTGTTGTGCCAAAAATCTACGAATCATTTTGGTGAACCTAAATTTTGAACACTTTACATTTCTTCTTTTCATTGCATCTTGCATCTTAAGCTTCATTTGCATCAACATTAAATTAGGCTATTGTTTTGTTTTTGCATCCTAGGGATTCTTAATTTGCATTAGTGAAATATTTATTTAGATTTCATTTTCACATTGCATATCATTGAAAAAATTAAAAATATCCATTTGCATCCTACATTGGCATTTGACAAGCATTAAAATAACATTAAATTTTATGAAAAACACAAAATAAATTCTCATACTGGGACTCATTTTCCACCCTGGGCAAATCAATCGACTTGCACTTTTTAAACAACATTTCTAGCATTTTTTCTGGCATTATACTACATATCCTTTTTTTGTAGTTACTTCTTTGTTATAGTTAGTATAATTTTTTTTATCTTCATTTAGAACTCCTAGATTTCATTGCATTTGCATCCACCCCATATTTTGTGGTACTTGTATGAGTGTTTGGTGCCCCATTGATAATACTTTAGTTAGACGAAGTTCTAGATTCATGGCTTCTTGTGATAGCACTTTCATTATGGACCTTGCGATCTCAAGAGCTCCTACTCCTAGTATGGATAATGATGCATTAGGAATGGAAAATACCACTTCTATCTCTTCGCCTTTCAATCCAATGAATGTTGACACACAAAAAAACTCCATTCCACAAGAAAAGGTCATTAATATTCATGAGAATTTTGCACACTTACAACAAGACTTGTCCCTTGAAAACATTTCCACCAATGCCATACCAGCTAGAGAAAACCTCCATCATTTGATTGAAAGTGATGATGGTTTACAATTTATGTAAAGAATTGCTGAAATCTACAATAATCATGCTTCTTCTAATTCTTGATCCGCAAACATTCATGTAAGCCAGGGAGGACCTCACATTCCTTCCCCTTCAACCATAGCATCCATACCTACTTATACCACTCCTCATGTTATAATAACTATGCAAAAAGTTAGTCATGTGCCTCCTTCTTTCACAATTCCAACTATCATTCCTAGTTCTCTTGTGACATCGCAAGTCCCCTCCACTACCTTGACCCCTCTTAGTGTTCATTTCACTTCCACTCACATTACATACACTCCATCACCCTTGTCTCTTCCACCTCAAATCACCTACCCTAATCCCATCATTACACAACTCCTTAATATGATTTCCTCCACACAACAGCAAATTTCCACCATTAGCCAAGGAAAAAATGCTCCACCCACATATCATTTTCATAGTAACCCCTTATCCTTAGAAATCTTATGCACACATATTCCAAAAGGGATAGAAATTCCTAGGTTTGAGAAATATGGAGGTAAAGGAGAACCTATTAACCATTTCAATGCTTATACAAATTTATGTAGTGATTTTTTCCTTGATGATAAACTCTTAGCTAAACTTTTTCCCAGGATCCTACAAGATACTGCATCAGAGTGGTTTTCCAACTTTCCCAATCATTTCATCTGATCATTTAATGATATTTTGGATGCCTTCGTAAGTCACTTACAAGTTCATATGACCCCTAAAAAGACAATGGTTGACCTAATGTGTTGTAGAAAAAATGCCGATGAGAAAGTCACTGATTTTAGTTCATGTTATCAGTCATTCTGTGCTCAAGTGGATGTCAAAATTCTTGGTTCACATTTGCAAAAGATGTTTATCAAAAACTTACACAAAAACTATCAAGATAAGTTAACTATGATGAAATTCTCTTTGTTCATACACTTATGCACAACCATGTGTGAATACCATAACTCAGTTTCAAGTCATGATTCAAAATCAACTTCTAACTGAGCTGAAAAGCCTGAGCACAACAATCAAACAAGCAATCCAAACTTTCACAAACCAAATAGAGGATTTTTATAGTTCAATCTGCCTCCTCCACCATAACCAAACCCACCTGTTCCAAGTCAAGTGGTAGTTGTTAAAGTAGCGGTACCTTATACCAATGCTGACCTGAAGAGACAATTTACTCCCTTACCTGATACTCTCCATAATACAATTAACCAATTGCTCCAGCAACAAATGATCACTTTTCCTACTGTCAAACTGCTTGATACCACAAAACCTTTACCACCCACCTTTAAACCTTAATGCTTATTTCCATTTTCATTGCCAAAATGGCCATGACTCCGAACAATGTAAGCGTCTTAAACACTTAGTTCAAGACCTCATTGATTCGATCCATTTTTCCATTGTGGGTGTTAATCATCAAGGTAATAATTATGTTGCACCTCTAACCAGAATTTACAAATATTTACCAATCCCATGCCTAAACACAATATTTCATTTTTCAAGGCTAGTGAACCTTTAAACAATTATGTAACAAACGTTGATACAAATAGAGAAGAACATAATATAACTCCAAATGTTACCCAAGTTAGTCCTATGGATGAACTTGTGGGTGTGATAGATGTCATCCCTCGTAAGGGCCCAACCAACAAAAATCTTGATATCACTTTTTCTTCTAAATATATACTTCAAAAACTTCCTAATGGTCCTCTTTACATAACTGGTAGAATCTATGATAATCCCACTGATGGGATATTAATAGATCCTGCCTGTGGTGAGAATGTGATCATGGAAGAATTTATAGTATTGCATGATCTATATTAAGATGATTATAACAAACCCACTGCATGGATTAAAACACATACTAGTTTTTGGATTCCCTACGATCAGATCAATTGTACTCCCCTTACAAATAGGACCCAAAAATTTGGAGGTAACATTTTTAATTATTCCACAATCAGATCAATTTTGTTTATGACTAGGCCACCAATGGTTGTGTTCAATGAAAGTGGTCCCTTCAGTTGTTCACAAATTTTTGAAGTTTCCACATGATAATGAAATATTTACCATACATCGTAGTGGCTTTCATCCATTATCATCTAAAGGTAATTTTTCCTTAGAGCCTTTTGGCCCACACCTATAGAACCCATCACCCACCATAAAGATTTATTTTTCATAAACTATCAAAAGTTCAAAGCTAAATGCATAGCCGAGTTGTCTCTTTGTAACATGTCCCTATCAACTTCCACTCCTCTACCCTAGATGAAACCATGTGTCAACCTGATTCTGACATTGAAAAAACCATGCAACCTCATGAACAACCACCCTTAGACACCCCCCCTCCATCATTTAAACAACCAAGAGAAAGTGAAACCAATCATCTCATACCCCCTGCATTAAACAAGTGTATAAAGCTAAAGAGAAAGTGATTGACCCATCCTCTTCAGTTTCTTTCATTCTTCCCCCTTTGGAAGCTGAAGAACCTATGATAACTCAATCTGCTCTTACACCTCAACAAATTCAAAACAAAATTAAATTAAACAGCAATGCTAGGGAGTGTAGGTGTCCTTGTCGTCTCGTTGCTTGTCAGTCTCAAATGGAAGAAAATCAAGAAAACCAACCTCTTCCTTTGACAAAAGTAATAGATGATCACCCTCCTTCTCCTAACCTACCACATGATAGTCTAGTCCAACCTTCACAACAAAATGAACCAATCCAACAACCACAACTTTTGATACACCCTTCCTTGGAAATCACCCTTTGTCCTCCCATTGTCATCAATCTTGATGATGATGATGATGATGATTATGATGATGTGGAGATCGCAAAAATAGATGAAGTGCATAACAATATAAAATCTTTATTTTCATCTACCATGATCTTAAATGATAAATCTTCTACACCAAATGAAGAACTTGGTACTTCTCTTAGTTTGGCACTTCCAATTCTCCTTTTAGATAATCAACCACCCTTACAATATACTAAACATGATTTGGAAGTGAATGGCTTGTTAGATGGTTGACTTGCATTTGCCTTGCTACCCTTTTACATTTATTTTCCTTTTATTTCTTTTTCTTTTCCTTGTTGTGATTGTATGTGTGTATCATGTTCCCCCATAATGTTTGTTTGATGTTCACTTCTCTTTGTGCACTTCCTCTATTTGTACCTCTATTCTTCTATATGTCGCACATTTTTCTTTTTCTTTTTCCCTTTTCTTTTGTGTTTTCCTTTTGCGGATGAAGCAAACCATTGTGATGTTAGAGTTATCATACATTAGCTAATAATTAAATAATCTTTAATTGATTGTTAATCTAATTTATTCACACAATTTAGCTAAACTTAGGAATGTTTTATTAGTTGAGTTAATATTAGATCATTATGTCTCATCTCATGTGATGTTGGCACTTGTGATGATCTGATCCTTTCTTATTTAGGGCTTTAATCTTATAAGCATTCAAATCTTACTGTAAATAAACTCTTGGATATTATTCATGTGGGAAATATCACAACTTTCATATCTTTTTGAAAGCTTCTTTTGTAACTTTTCCTTGTTGATGAATATAACAATTCTTGTTGGTAGATCTCTTGTGTGGAAGGAATATTTGTTTTTTGTTTGATCTTGTGGATCATGGTTTTGTGCTTGTTTCAAAATTCTAACATGGTATCAGAGCATGGATTTAGAAAACCTCTTCTCGATTTATGAGGCTTTTCTTTTTCAACTAGGGTTGCAGGCTTCAGATCTAAATCCTGTTTTCTTGTTTTTGCAAATTTTCGAGATATGCATTTTTTGACACATTTTTGGTCAAATCAGACCTCTCCATTTAATCCAGAGGTATCAGAATAGTCAAGGTTGACCCCTTCTTTTGTCAAATTTTTCTTCCGTTTGTCAGATCTGTGAGGGTTTGAAGAAAGGGATTTTTTGGCAAATCCAGGGGGTGCCTAATTTTTTAGAGCATTTTGAACCCAAATGGACCTCACCATTGTGCTCAGAAGGTCCAAAAACCCCTATTTCCATATATAATTTGTCAATTTTAGAGCAGGTGACCCCGAGGCAAAAAAAAAATTACCTGGCAGGGGTCGTATGGCCACCTATACGCATCACGAGGTAAATTTTTTGAAATATATATATATTTCTCTGCAAAAAAATTTTGCAGTTTTTAAATGTAAAAAAATAAAAAGTAAAAATTATTTTAGAAAGCTTTTTTGAAAAGATTTTGTTTCTAAAAGGCTGAAATCAAACAAATTTTGGAGGAGTAATATTGCTTGCGAGCATACGTACACGAGGAGTTACCCTCACAGGAATTACCTATGTAGTATACTTCTCTTCCACAATTGTTTTTTAATGTTATTTAAAAAGAATTAATAATTTTTTCTATAGGCCAAAAATAGCATGGCATAATTTTTATTGGTTTTTATAGGATTTTAAAATAATATGCCATTTTATGATTTTTCTTTTAAAATCAAAAGAAAAGATTATTTTTTATATGTTTTTTATTTACAAAAAATGTAATAGATTTTTGACTTTTTTTTAACTTTAAAAAAATAGTCAAATTGTGCAATTTTTTTGCAAAATAATGCACAAGGAGTTTTTTCCAACATGGAATCTCTCTATATTTGGTAGAGTTTTTGAGAAATTCGAAAGATTTTACTTTTTCCCTTCTTAGCCCCTCTCTGTTGGGCTTTTCAGTTTTGCACCTCAACTTCTAGAGGCCATATCTCATCCATACAATGGTCTTTTTATGTGCATTTTTTTTTGAAATGGGGAGAAATTTCACGCTCTTCACAATGGTGCAGATATTTTCCAGTTTTGACTTTTGTTTTTTTTTCTAGAATTCAATTTTCTTAGTGTTGTAGTTGTTGAGTTCTCATTTTGGAAACTTTGACGGGACATATCTTCTGCATCTAGACACATTTTTGCATGCCATTTTTTTTTAAAGTGCATTTTTTTTGTGTACTTCATCATGGTGTTACCAGTTTCCCCTTTTTCTATAATAGAATTGTATTTTCAGCTTGTGTCCTTTTTTGGACCTTATGGGCTCACATTGCATGCATTTATGATTTTGTAAATGCACTAAGATAAAGTTCTTTTGTATTGCACATGTATTAATGGATCTTTCACATCACTTCATGCCTTATTGTACTTGTACTATGATATAGAGTGCCATGGGGGTTGATGTTTGTCTTTGTTTTCCTTCATACATTTTTCATGCATATGTGACTTTTCTTTTCATATCCTTTATATATTCTTGTACTTTCATGACTGCACCTTTAGATGTTTTTGGTTTCTCTTCATGCACTACTTTTAGGCATTCAGTTTCAATGTACCTATCACACCTCTCCCTTTTCAGCATTATGGGGGGTGTCTACTGTTGGTGCTACTATTTCCTTGGTTTCACATTGGAGTGAGCTATATATACAGTATTTGTTCCTATGTACAAGGCGGATACAACACTTAGTTACCCATGCATTTTTGTGAGATGGAGCACTTACCATATGGACACTCTTGCATTCCTATTTCTGGAGGCGACCTTCCATTTTTCACTTGATCAATTCTTCAGACTATTGGTACTTGTGTCATACATATCTTTGAGTTTTTTAAGTTTTCCATGGTTTTCTATTGGATTCGAGTAGTGTTGTTGGGGACACTCATACAGATTCTTGTCTTCTTGATCTTGATCATCAAATGTTTTAGCAGAGGTTCTTCTCTCTGCATTTCAGCAATCATTCTTTGATAGTGTTTGCAGCTTTTTCATGCTTCTGTGGTGTTCTCTTTGTTCCTATCTTTTGGAACAACCTTGTCTTGTTTGGAGGCTTCTTCAATCCTTCACTTGGCCTTCATCTCTTTTGGAGTAGACTTTTTTCCATGAGGTTTTCTCTATTTCTCCACATTATAGAGATCTTATGTTTGTACATGGGTACCTCATCTGGCCTTGTTTTCTGGGACCCATCTTGAATTATTTTTAGGGTTTTTACCTACTCCCTAAGTTCATCTTAAGGGGGGGTGTTATAGTTATCATAAATTAGCTCATAATTAATTAATCTTTAATTGATTGTTAGTCTAATTTATTCTCACACACTTTAGCTAAACTTAGGAATGCTTTATTAGTTGAGTTAATATTAGATCATTATGTCTCATCTCATGTGATATTGAAACTTGTCATGATCTGATCCACCGCGTTTCAAAGGACGTGAGCGCAGAGGGCGTTCGAAAGATCGCTTGTTATAAAGCATAAGAGGCACGGACAATACGTTTCACCGGGAAAGGAAACTTCATCGGGCATATATGCAGAGAGCTTTAACAACGCCGGAATGAACACAGGGGCGGTCCTGCGGGCGTTTACGTCGCGGCTCAAAACGTTTTGCGGCAGCAGCACGGTTGCGCATATCCTCTTCCGCGCCGGTAAAGGTCATACGCTCTGGCTGATGCTACGTGACTGATTGGTTTCCGCGCTTTTTGCGTCGCTGTGGTGTTTTAGGGGATGGCCTGAGCATCCGGAACCAATGTTTCCATGTTGACCCAAAGGCTTTTTCTTTTTATTTTTCTTTTTCTTGTGTTTTCCTTTTGGGGATGATACAAAGCGTTGAGACTGCAATGTCTCTTCCTCGTGACCCAAAATGGACTTTATTTTCCTTTTTTTTTCACTCTCTTTTGTGTCATTCTTCCAATTCTATGTTCTTTGGGCAATGATGATAGTTCTCAGCTCCTTACAAAATATTGCAGCAATGAGCATACTCACCCCAAATCCATAGATCCCTTATGTGTTTGGTGTGTTCTTTTTTGTGGGGCAACCTCCTTTCCTTTTGTTTTAATTCTTGTTGACATGATGTAGCCTAACTTCAAAACATATTACTTGGCATAGGGCTTTCCAATTTGTCTCTCATGTCTTGTTTTCCTCTTGCATCTTCTTTCCTTCTCTACTTTAAAGTAATTGCTTACAGAACGATAAGTAGCAATTCCTTTAAAGTGGGTGGTATACATTACCATATTTGATTTGCATTATTGATTCTTAGTGCAAATTTTTCATTCATATGATGTGTTTGTCACTTTGTGGATGACATTGGGGACGATGTCCTTCATAAGTATGATCTATCTTAGCATATTACATTCCTCTTAGTAGCCTGATGCGATGCATTACATCCCCTAAGCTGTGAATATAATATTATTTGATTGGTACTCTCTTGGAGACATTAGACACAATGTTCCCTAAGTAGTAGACCTTTCATGAACTTAACAAGACCTGTTTGAACCTCTTTTCCCATTTCCCATTTTCTATTTTTGCCACCATGCATAACACAACTTGCATGCTTGTGGTACCTTGCTCTTTGTTCATGAGTTCTAAGAATATGAAGCTTTACTTGTCTCATGAAGCATAAGTTGAAATTTTCCTTTGTGGCCCTTATTAAAGTTATTAGGTGGTATAACTTTGATATAGTTGAGTGGGAAGCCCATTCAGTGACACAACTTTGCCCAAAGCCACCTTTGTGTTTGTGAGTGCATACCAACTAGTGTATGTATTTTAGCTTTTGGGTCTTCTCACCTAGGAAACCACGATGAGTTTTGTCACCCTAGAGTGAGTATACATTCTCTTTAAACAAATAGCCTAGATCTAATCCACAACTAGTTGGATAGATGATCGAAGCTTCATTTGATTCTCTCATTCCAACACTTGCATGTCCTATTGTTCTTATGCTTACTTTTCCATGGGATCTTCATCTTGGGAGCTTGATCATCCCTCTTGATCATTGTCAATCCATCTTGCTAACGTAAGTGCATTTGAACCCTCCTCTCAATGTGTATGGCTACTTTAGTGTGAGTTTGCAGTAGGTTCATTCTCTCAGTAAAGTGGGGGCTAAATGTGTTGTAGAAACATGGCCCCTTGTCATTTTCATGGCCTTTTAGGTGTTTTTTCATGATATTTGGTCTATTTTTCCCTGATTATATATTGTAATATGGCTTTAACATGCATATTTATGTACTCAAATTTAAATAATGACATCTTGTGAAAGTGTTGTGAAGTGTTGTAAACCATTTCTACACTCTTCTAGACTCTATTCATTACAATTCACCTAAAAATCACCTTTTCTTCACTAATCAAGTCCTATTTTGAAGTGTTGTAAAGTCTTGTAACAAGATTTCACACTTTTCTAGGCTTAATTTCACTATTTACACCTTTCTTATCCTTTATTTGACCCCTTTATTCCCTTATAAGCTTTAATTAAGTGTACTTTTGAATGTAAACCTGACAAATAATATTAAATGTGACTTAATTCTCAACACCCATTTCCAGGTCCTAGGTGGGACCCATTCACCATGGGTGGTGAATGAGTCCCCCTTGGCCCCAAATTCAAAATATTTTAAATTTCCTTTTTGGTTTTTATTCAAAATAACTTGATGTCAACCTGTGATGAGGTATTAACAAGTTACTAAAGCACAAGATTGTAGAAATAAGTGATTTTCTCCTCATTTTATGTCTCCTACAATCACACATCACATCCAAGAAATCTTTTCACTCACTCAAGCATTCAAGCACTTTACAACATGAAATCAAGCATTCATCAAGCATTTTGAAGAATCCATTGACATATCTTCAGATTTTATTCAACAAGGATTCTGTAAGTTGATAGAATTTACATGTTATTTGTTTATCATTCTTTTCCATTTCATTATTTCATTAAGGGTTTTATTGCCAAAGTGGGGTTTGACCAAGGCAAACCCCTATTTGCTAACCATCAACCATTTTTCCCCTCTTGCATGTGTGTTTGTAGACTTTTGTGTGTATATTTTACAAGTATTTAGGTGTTGAAAATTGGTCAATGAGTCAACAAGGTGCTTCAAGTCAAATGAACCATATTTCAAGCTTGGAGAAGGTATTTTATTCATTTCCTACAAAATTGACTTTGGCAACCCGATAAGCAGACATACTCAGATCTGGTGTTGCAGAGTTGTCTCCTGATTTCTTAGAATTTTGGGAGAGGACTGATTTTCCAGCAATGGAAAATGAGTCGCACCTTAAGGTTAGAAATCTAAGTTTTTTCAAATTCTAGATCCCAACACTCAGAAACCTATCTGTGACAATTTTCATCAGAAACGGGACTAATTCACCACTCTGGGAAAATGAGTCCCATTGGTTATTTTTTGTGATTCTAGATAACATCCAAAATATTCTAGAATCCTCATCAGACCTCTAGGTGCACACTGATTCAGCTTATTTCTTTCTATTATGCATTTAAGCATTCTTTACTCATTGTTTGCATATCCCATTGTGTTTTCCAACATAACATAAATCTTAAAGTTTTGCATTCATAATCAGTCATATAGATCACTTAATTGCATTTAGATCATTTCATTTGAGCATAATAATATCCTACATTACATAATTTGAATGAACCCTTTAGCATTTTTGGCCCTACTCTCTCCTTTTAGGTGAAAAACCTTAGAAGAGTTAGGGAGTCTTATGGTGCCAAAAATCTAGATGGTTCATTAAGTAAGATCATGGAACACAAATAACAAAAAGAAAATCAACATAATGAACACCATATTTTTATGTGGAAAACCCAATGAGGGAAAAACCACGGTGAGGGTTAACTCACAATATAAAAGATTATAAAACAAAGGCTCAATGCTAAGGGCTCACTACCCAAAAGAGGAATCACTGTCCAAATACAAAAGACTCACTACCTACATAAAGGACCCACTCTCCAATAGGGAGGCTCATTGCCTAAAAATACAAAAGATCCACCACAACAATTAATGTACATCTATAGGATGGAAAAAAGCTTTAGCTCACTACCTTCAACACACTAAAAAATTGCTATCACAACTCACACAAACTTTTACTCTTATGATTTGTGGCTCAATTTTGTCACTTTGCATCACACTTTCATAGAAATCTTCACACTTCAACTTGTTTTTATACCATCCTTAACCTTAGAATAACCTTAGAAAATTTCTCCAAAGTCGGCCACAAATACCTCATTTCAAAAATTCAAAATAGGTTGGAAACTCAAAATTCTCATGGTGGGAAGGAATAAGAGTGGACCAAAAAATAATGTCTTGGATCAATCACACACTTCCTTAAATTAATTTTATTCTTTGAATGAAATGTAAATACTAGGTCGGCCAAACCTAATGAAAACACAAATAATCATTGATGTACATGCTTCCCAACTAGAAGATGACACAAAAACACCACATCACACTTCCTTAAGCACAAGAATACATTTCAAAATCTTCTAAATACATCTACAACAAAACAATAGACTTCAACATATGAACATCTTTCACCAGTTCATTTAGACTATATAAACTTCACACTGAATTACTGAAACATGACTTCCAGATCATCAATCTTCAAACCTCTTTGCCAGAGCATAGAAAAGACCTTCACAAGACATATTCCAAATCCACAAGATCTGAAATGAAGTAGAGAAAATTTGTAGAGAAACAATATTTTCCCTAGTCCACAGAATACCAACTTTTCCAGAATAATTCACATACCAGTGAATGTGACTTTCACATACCATCACACTAGAGGCTAAAACTCAGGAGCTATCACCACTAAATCACCATAATAAAACCTTTAGGGCCACACAAGCATAGGATCAACATAGGAGAAATGCAAAGCACATACCAGAGCACATTTTAAACACTTTCAACATTTTGGTTTCTCTTCTTTATTTAATTTTCTCAAAAGCACTTGTAAAATTATCAAACCAACACATATGTAACACTATAAAAAATAGTTCCATGTACTGACAACATCTCAGCAACATTTCAACCATGCATGTACAATCTACAACATACTGAACTATTTTGACATTAATGACAACATTAATGACAACACCGCCAAACTTGTTCATACCTACAACAATCTCCCCCTTTGTCATTGATGGGAACATATGATGTGAAAAGCCATCAAAGACAACATCATCCTTCACAATACTAGGAGAACTATTTTTCATATGACTTTTCTCTCCCCCTTTGAAATTAATGGAAAAGATCAAAAACTTTGATTACTCCCCCTTAGAAGCACACTCACACTACAACAATGAAAACCATTTCTACTCCCCTTGCAGAGTAGACCCATTTATCGGTCTAGATAAATGAAGAATATGTGAATTCACTAGATTGATGCACCTTCATGTGCACCTAATTTGGAGGGCCAATGACCCCCAACATCTTCCTAATATGCCCTAATTTGGAGGGCCAATGTCTACAATTTTTTCCTTTGTTGTTACATACTCTAATCTGATCTCATTTTGCACCACTTTTTCTCTTAGAAAATGATACTTGATAGATATGTATTTTGTTCTTGAATGCATAACCGAATTATTTGAAATGTTTATTGCACTTTTGTTGTTAAATAAAATAGAAATAGGCTCATCACATACCACACCAATTTCCTTCAGTGTCTGTTGCATTCATAAAACTTGTTTGCAGTAGGATGTTGTAGCAATATATTTTTCTTATGCTATGGATAATCAAAGCGAGTCTTTATTTTTTCTAAACCATGAAACTAATCTTCCACCAAGAAAGATATCACCACCACTTGTAATCTTTTGGTTACTCTTAGGATACCATAGTCCATAATTTGGTGTACCTCTTAGATATATAAATATCCTCTTTGTAGCTACAACATGTGCCTCTTTAGGATCTGCTTGGAATCTGCAACTAAACCCCCTTTATGCATAATGTCTAGTCTAGTAGTAGTAAGGTATAGTAGTCCACCAATCATAGATCTATATTTTCTCCAATCAGTTTTAGGAGATTCATCATCTTTGTTCAATTTACATCTAGTTACAATAGGAGTGCAAACCAGCTTGGAATCATTCATCCCAAACTTCATCAATAGCTCTTTTACATACTTAGATTGTGAAATGAATATCTCTTTATCAATTTGATTCACTTGTATACCAAGAAAGAAATTCAATTCACTGATCATAGAAATCTCAAATACTTTTTGCATTTCTTCAGCAAACTTTTTACACAAATCTTCATTTCCACCAAAACTGATATCAACATAAACAACTACTATCAACATTTTTTTTACCTTGCACTTTCAAGTAAATATTGTTGTCAGTAGACCTTTGCTAAATCCTTGCTTTTTTAAATATCTGTCCAATCTTGCATAGCAAGATCTAGAAGCTTACTTTAGTCCATACAATGCCTTCTTCAACTTACAAACCATGTCTTGTTTGTTAACCAACTAAAACCCTTCAGGTTGCTCCATGTACACTTTTTCTGCCAACTCACCATTCAAAAATGTTGACTTAACATCCATCTGATATAGTTTGAAGTCTTTGTGGGTAGAAAAATCCAAAAAAATCCTTATAGCTTCTATTCTGGACACAAGGGAAAATGTTTCTTCAAAATATCTACCTTCAACTTGTGAATATCCCTTGCATGCTAGTCTTTTCTTATTCCTTACAACTTCTCCACTTTCATTCAGCTTATTTTGGAATATTCATTTTGAACCAATCACTTTTTTATTCACGGGCCTAGGGACTAGTTCCCATTTATGATTCTTTTATATTTGCTACAATTCTTCTTTCATAACTCTCATCCAACTCTCATCTTCACATGCTTCACTTACAAATTTGGGTTCAATTTTAGATAATAGACACAAATTTACCTCTATTGCAACTTTGCTTCTTGTCTTCACACCTTCACTTTTATCTGCAATTATCTAATCCTCTAGATGATTCTTCTGAACATACTTAGAATTTATAACAATAGGTTCTGGTTCATTTTCTTCTTCTCCTTCTTCTTCTTCCACTAGTTCTTCTTTCTCAACTTCTTCATTCTCATTGTTCTCCTTAGGTACATGCCCACAGGTGGGATCATCAAGTTCAACTTCACTAATCTCAATAGGTCATCATATGTCTTCGTCAGCTTTCACATTAACACTTTCAACAATATTTCTCAAGATTTTGTTAAAGCATCTATATGCTTTACTAGTAGTAGAGTATCCAAGAAAGATTTCTTCATCACATCTATCATCAAACTTTCCAAGATTTTCATCATCTCTTTTAATATAACATTTGCTTCCAAATGCCTTGAAATACTTCATTGTAGGAGTCTTACGAGTCCATAACTCAAAAGAAGTCTTAGTGTTGTTATGCCTAATCTGAACTTTATTAAGAACATTAACAACAATATGTATCACTTCTCTTCAGTACATATCTAGTACATTTGATTCTTTCATCATGGTTCTAGCAACTTCTTGTACTATTTGATTTTTCCTTTCAACTATGTCATTCTATTGAGGGGATCTCGAAGCAAAAAAATATCTTATGATGTCATGTTGCTCACAAAATGCATGAAATTCACCAGAGGTGAATTCTCCACCTCTATCAGATCTCAAAAACTTGATTTTCAAGTTTACTTCATTTTCCACTCTTGCTTTGAATACCTTAAACCTTCCAATGCCTACGTCTTTTCTCTAAGAAAATCAACCCATGTCATTCGAGTATAATCATCAATAAGAAACTTGAAATATTTGTCACCATTTAGGCTTCAAGTCCTAGTTAGAACACAACGATCAGTATGAATTAACTCTAGCATTCTGGTAGTAGAATTTTATTTTCCCTTAAAGCTACATCTTGTTTGTTTCCACAATTGACAACTTCTACAAATAGAATTACCAGGTCTTGTGATTGTAGGTAGTCCTCGAACAAGCTCTTTTGCATTGATCTTGACCAAGTTATCAAAATTTGCATGTCCCATTATCCGGTGCCATAGCAAACTTTCACTGATTTGAGATACAAGGCAATGACCATCAACTATTTTCAACTGATAGATGTTTCTATGAGTTCTTCTTCCAGCATCAATCATATCTCCACTCCTAGATCCTTTTTTGATTTCACAAGTACTATTTTGAAACACAAGTTTGAAAACATTGCTACACATCTAACTAACACTTAGAGAGTTATGCCTCAACCCCTTCACATAATATATACATCATCAATACTATGTAGTCCATCAAACTAATTGAACCCTTCCCACAAATATTTGGTCCTAAATCATCACCAAACATAACTAAAGCACCATCATATTTCTCAAGTTTAGTGAACTTACTCTTATCTCTGGTCATGTGATTAGAACATCCACTATCAATTACCTAGTAGTCTTCAGCTTGTCTTGCATGAAAATCAGTAACCAAAGTACCTTCCATCCTATTTCTCTTACTCTCCAGAGCCTTCTTGATTACACATTTTTCAAGGTTAGTGGACATAGATTTACTTTCCAAAGCTAAGAATAAGCATTCACTGTCATCAACCTAATTTTTAGATTCACCATCAAAAATTCTTGTTTGTTTTTAACATAGTATAGCTTCTTATATTTATTATCCTTCCTATCCTTATCCTTATAATCCTTGTTCTTTTTATGCATAGCTTTATTCAGACTCTCGAAGAATAATGACCAATATTACCACAACTAAAACATTTAAATGGAAACATACCTTTTATACTTTTCAGTTCCTTTCTTTAGCTTCCTCGTGAAGTTTCCTTCCAACTCATCAACACCATCACTATTCAGTTCCTCTTTAATCTTTAATGCCTTAAATGTTGTTTTTGTATTTTCTTCTATCTTGTCTTCTTTTCAAAAATTTCTCAACTCAAATTCTTACAAGGTGTCGAACAACTATTCCAAAGTGTAAGTCTTAGGAATATAAACTTCTTAAATGACTGAGATCTTATCACTATAGAACTCTGGTAAGGTTATCAAGATCTTCTTAATCATATCTTCATCTGATAGTTTTCCTCCTTGATTTCTAACTTCATTTGCAATCAGTTCAACTCTCTAAAAGAAACTTGTAAAATCTTCACCTTCTTCCATCTTTAGATTCACAAATCTGCACTTCACCACCAGGTTCTTTGTCAATTTCGCTCTTAAATTTCCTTCATACACATCCTCCAACTTCTTCTAGACTTCATATGGAGTTTCCAAAGAAGAAACCTTTGCTTGCTCATTTTTAGATAAACCACTGCAAATAACATACTCCGCCTTCTCATTTTCTTCATAAGCATATATCTCAACTATAGTAGTAAGACCACTAGACGAGGGTGTATACTTTGTCTCAAGATCCTTCCAGCTCCTAAAACCGAAGGAGATAATATACCATTTCATCTATCCCTTCTAGTCATTGTAGTTAGTTGCATCGAACATAGGGATCATCAACTTATCTGCCATCAAATCTTCCTTAAGTAGTTAAGCTCAACACCAAGGAACCAAAGCTCTAATACCAATTGTTAAATAGGCACATGACAACTGAGAGGGGGGGTGAATCTATTGTCACATAAATCAAATTTAAAACTTCAACACTTATTAATTCCACAACCACACTGTTCTATTATAAGTAAGAGCATGGAACACAAATAACAGAAAGAAAATCAACACAATGAATACCAGATTTTTATGTGGAAAACCTAATGAGGGAAAAACCATGGTGAGGGTTAACTCACAATATAAAATATTATAAAACAAAGGCTCACTGCCAAGGGATCACTGCCCAAAAGAGGACTCACTGTCCAAATACAAAGGCTCACTACCTATAGAAAGGACTCACTCTCCAACAGGGAGGCTCACTTCCTAAAGATACAAAAGAGAACAAAAGATCCACCACAACAATTAATGTACATCCACATGATTGCAAAAACCTTCAGCTCACTGCCTTCAACACATTGAAAAACTGCTATCACAACTCATAGACACACTTCTACTCTTATGATTTGTGGCTCACTTTCATCACTTTGCATCACACTGTCATACAAATATTCACACTTTAACTTGCTTTTATAGCATCCTTAACCTGAGAATAACCTTAGAAACTTTCTCCAAGGTCGGCCATGAATAACTCATTTTGAAAATTCAAAATAGTTCAGAAACTCAAAATTCCCATAGTGGAAAGGAATAAGAGTGGACCAAAATTAATGTCTCGGATCAATCACATGCTTCCTCAAATTAATTTTATTCTTCAAATGAATTTTAAACACCAAGTTGACCAAACCTAATGAAAACACAAATAATCATTAATGTACATGCTTCTGAACTAGAAGATGACACACAGATACCACAACACACTTTCTTAAGCACAAGAATACATATGAGAATATTCCAGATACATCCGTTACAAAACAACAGACTTCAACCACTAAACATCTTTCACTAGTTCATCCAGACTATATAAAATTCACATTGAATTACTAGAACATGACTTTGGGATCACCAATCTTCAAAACACTTTTCCAGAGAAGAGAAAATACCTTCACAAGACATATACCAGATCCACAAGATCTAAAATGAAACAGAGAAAAATTGTAGAGCAACGATATTTTTCCTAGTCCATAGAATACCAACTCTACGACAACAATTCACAAATCGGTGAATGTGACTTTCACATACCATCACACCAGAGGCTAAAGCTTAGGATATATCACAACTAGATCACCATTATCATACCTTTAGGTTCGCACAAGCATATGATCAATACATCAGAAATGCGGAGCATATATCAGAGCACATTTTGAATGCTTTCAACATTCTAGTTTCTCTTCTTTATTTAATTTTCTCAAAAGAACTTGGAAACTAATCAAACCAACACATCTACAACACTATGAAAGATATCTCCATGTACTCACAAGATCTCAGCAGCATCTCAGCCATGCATGTACAATTTGCAACATACTAAACTGTGTTGACATCAATGACAACATTAATGACAACAACACCAAACTTGCTCATACCTACAACAGTATGCCCAAAAATTCCACACATTATCATTCTCTTCATTACATGCATGCAATATTGAAGATTGACATGAATTTTTTTTATCTTACCCTATCATGTGCAAAATCAACATGCAACATGCAAATTGAAACCTAGTGTTGATGTGTTTTTTATGCACTTCTCAACACAGGCAGTGCGTAGGTGCATTAGCTCTCTTGAAAGACAATCTTCCACAATGAGATTGAAAAACACTATCCCAAGGCCTCTAATGTCAGGTCTTGACAGTGCTTGGAATACCTTAGTTTATTTATGTGATTTTTTGGAATCACAAGGTGGACTTACATATGAGTTACAAAGCATGGGAAGTTGGGTTTGCAAATGCAATTTCAAAGTGTTGGAAATGAATGAACAGTGGCTTTCCACTCAAAATAGAAAGCTAAAACTCATCAAATTCATATGATTTAGCTTCATGGTGATGCTTGAGATCCTACTCTAACCAAGGACTAAAAGAAATAGCAAGAGGAGAAGGGTTAAGAAAGTTGTTCTAATCCTAAGCTATGAATAAATAGTAATAATGGTGGTTGCTAAAGTAGGCAGGCTTCCTAAACTGAGTTTGCTTGACCAAGAGAAACCTACAACTACACAAAATCAATGCAATCTTCTAAGGTTTGCTGATTTTCAAATTACACATAGACATCATGAACATGTAATTGAACTAGGTTGGAACAATAACATAAAGAAGCCCAAGCTAACTTTGCACAACAGCTTGTCATCAACAAGTGCTAAAAGTATGGGCTTGAAGCTCATCAAATACTATAACAACAACACCATCATGACAACCATTGAAGAAACTAATACTAAAACTAACATGGAAGGCAGAACCATGCATGCAAGATGAGAAAAATCAAAGAGAACATCCATAAAATCATGCAATGTTGTCTTCTATTGCTGCAAATGCTTTTTACAACAGCTCTCCAACCCTTTACAAATGAGGGGTAAGCCCCTATTTATAGTTTTCCAAAGCCCAAATGAATGGCTAGGATCAATTTCCAATGAATGACCCAGATTTGTTTACAATAGGGTTTCACCTACCCCACAATATGCAACAACTAAAAAATACATCCCTTGTGTTTTCTCTATTTTGTCATATAGTACCTAGGTGTTGTAGCAGTTTTGTTCATTTAGCTGATTTCCCTTTTACTATAGCTGAAACTACCTAAAAGCTGCCTTCTTACTTGATGTGTTTGCAATGTTCTTCATTGGATCAAACGAGCTCATCGATGATTGGCATCAATGGATTGGTTGCCCCTGATTTAGGGGATAGGTTATCATCATCTGGTGAAAAGTAGGACAACTCCCTCATGGCTTCTTCAAGGCTAGCCCCTCGCATTTTGTCATTGAATTCCTTGGCACATTCCTTCTTCTTACACTGACTCTATTGGTAGGTCCTAGTGGGAGAGGCAAACATGAAATGAATGGTGATAGGATCTATGTGCATTCGTTGTTCAGCTTTCTTGATGGGTTTCCTAATAGACCCACAGTAGGCTCTTTGAATTCTACATACATGGCAAGCCGTAAGTGCTTTCATAAATAAATTAAGGCAAATGTTAGCCAAACCTTGCAAACTCCTTCTTAGATCCATCCATGCATCATCAAAAAATCATAATATCCATATTTGGAGCTCATTTGGACCATAAACATTAATGCAGACCCAAAGGGGGCTGGCAACGAATGGGGGACAACAAATCAGAAGGGAAGTTCTCGGACCTCACAAAACTTAGCAAAACCAAGATTATCAATTATAGCACATGGGAAAAGGGGACGAAAGAGTGCCTAGAAAAACTTCCTCAAGATTGGACTCATTTAAAAAAAATGGAAGCTTGGAAGGGGAACGTCAGAGGGTCACCGACCTTTTGAAATGGCAATGAGCACAGAGTGGCCTGGAAGGAAAGTCCCAGATGGCGACGGAGGGATGAAGTCTCAGATGGTGATGAAGGGATGAAGTCTTGAAAATGGCCACGGAGGCGCCGGGTTCTGGAGGCCGGGTCACTGGGGGTTGACGGATGTTCAAAACGGCCACAGAGGGACGAAATCCTAGAAACAGCCATGAAGGGGCTGAGTTCCCGAGGTAGGGTCATCATGGGCCAAGAGATGTTCAAAACAACCAAAGAGGGACGAAGTTTCGTGGGGTCAGGTTTTGGAGGCTGGGTCGTCGGGGGTCAGCGGATGTTTAAAACAGCCAAAGAGGGATGGCGTTCTAGAAGGAAATTTCTAAAACCCCCAAAACTTAACGAAACATTGGCAGTTCACTTAGGCACCACAAAAACATCCCAAATACACAAGAAACTTGTCCCCAAAGTAAAAAATGTAGAAAGCGAACCGCCGGGGGTCCACGAAAGTTTAAAATAGCCAAAGAGAGATGAAGTTCTGGAAGGAAATTTTTGAAACCCCTAAAACTTAACGAAATGTTGGCAGTTCACTTAGGCACCACAAAAACATCCCAAATCCACATGAAACTTGTCCCCAAAGTCAAAAATGTAGAAAGTGGACCGCCGGGGGTCCACGAAAGTTCAAAACAACCAAAGAGGGATGGAGTTCTGGAAGGAAATTTCTGAAACCCCCAAAACTTAACGAAATGTTGGCAATTCACTTAGGCATGACAAAAACATCCCAAATCCACAGGAAACTTGTCCCCAAAATAAAAAATGTAGAAAAAAAGCGAATCGAGTGATTGGGGACCAAGTTAGCAGGAACAAGACAAAAGGTAGAAAAGGGAAGGGGACTTTGTTTCTCCCCAGATTTGAATACCCCAAGTAGGTCAATTTGGTTAATGGAATTTGATTGTTTGAAGGCACATGACCAATTTGGGCTTGGAAAATGGGGCATGCAAAACAAGACATGAGCAAAGCAACCTATTGGGAGTGAAAAGAGGGGGTCTCTACCCATGGTAGGGTGTGTGTGCAAAACATGCACAACACCTAGCACATGCAACACTACACATGTAAGGCATTTGGTTGACATGCACAACTCCACTTGTAATTGCAACTTTCCATTTACAACTTTACCTTGAGTTATCTTCAAAAAATGGAGCCCACATAAATAAATAAATAAACATGGTAGGAATTATGTAAGGTTGAGACAATTTTTCCAAACAATAGCTTGGGTTATGCATAGTACAACTTGTAAACTTTTATCCAGAATTACTTAAAATCCTCAAGTAGTGAATATTATGATATATTAAATTTACTAGATATTAATTTTTATCCTTTCCTTAGTGATTAATGAAAATGTATATGCAATAGTGGGAACAAAATTATGGGAGGGATTGACATGAGATAGCAAGGATATAGAATGTGAGGGAATAATACTTCCCATCATAGAAAGGATGGTTAGTGATATTTTGAAAGGATTTGAAGACATTGCTCTTTGGGTCAATGTAGGAACAAGTTTGTGGTTTGATTGTCAATAGTTTGGAGGAATTTTCTTTTCAAATTTTAGATCTATAAAACTTGAGTCACACAAAATGGAGTAAAATTTTATGCACTCACCCAAAAGTATAAACGAAGCTTGTCAGTTCACAAATATGACAGATATATATATCTCTTATATTTATCTATTTAGATTTTGGAATAAAAGGTCAATAAAAATAAAGAATTATAATGATTGGACATTACAAATTAATCACACAATTATACAAGAAAATGTCTAAATTTTTTACCAATGATAAAATTCTAATACAAAGAACTCAAAATTAACATCTACTTCCAAAGAAAAATTTGATTTAAAATATTTGAACTTGAAAATATCTAATGGCGTATGAAAATAAAGTTGCTAACATATGTTTTACTCCTCCAAAGTATCACCTCATATATTCCAGGATTTCAAATTAATAAATAAATCATGAAATAGACACAACAACAAGAATGGGAGGAAAAAAATTGTATGCATCCTTCAATGAGAGAAAATTAACATAAATATTCTTGATAGACCCAACGATCATAATACGTCTAGAGAAATCTTACACAACCAAAAGCTACTAGAATGATACAATATCCTATAGGAGCCTCTTGAATAAAAAAAGCTAAATAATGAAAAACATATTAAGGCCAAAAATATAGAACATAATTGACATACAACAAAGTTTATCCTTGAGAACGGTGTACAGTTATTAACCAAGGCTAAGATAAAATAACATGTTGACTCATTGGACTTAAATTTGATAGTTGGCTTAACTTGTTGAGCCAATTTTTATCTAGCTAATTTTCAAATATGAAAGTATATCTTTTTTCAGAGAATGTAATGTAAATGAAATATATTTTATCAAAAGTTAATATACTTTTTAGTAATCTATTCAAAATTACCATTTCAAAATTTTACTTGTATTCGGCATAAAATTCACTTGTTGAGTTACCTCATATTGTCCTTATCAAGTTTTCTATAAACTGCTACTCTCACCAGCTATTAATTCTAACACTCATCTCGATCTAAGTGGACCTTCCAAATGCTTTGCCTTGACATTTATCATTTCAATATATTCAACTACAAATGTTGAGGTTTCTTCCATCGTTTATCCTTCCTCACTAAAATAGTAAAGGAATAATATGATATAGAAGCCATGCTCCAACCCTATAAAAATAATGTAAAACCTAAAACATATTTTACCATTCAATAATAAAGCCATTGAGGAGTGAAACCTTGCGTAGAGCACCTTTCCATTTCTCAAGCGTTCAACTATTTAATTTTCTAGCCTTCTTATGTTTTCAAAAATCTTTTGCATGCACTCAAATCCTGTCGTCCATTCAAACCTCAAAGGGTCAAATTTTCCAAAATCAAGGGATAATTGGAACCCTGATTTGAATAACAAAAAATAGCTCACCAAACACCACTCAGATTGTGCATAGTTGGAAGACAAAATTACAACATGAACCGAAGTTGTGTGTATTACACAAGTTATAGCTTGTTGTATGTATTGTCCCACTTGTAGACAAATTTTTTCAAAAAAAATACTTTGAATCCTCAATTCTGAAGATTATGATATCTATGATTAATGTTGAAAAATGATGCTAAGCATGAAATTGAAAATAAGATAGGTGGTGTCAATGAAGTTGGAGTTTTTTACATAGACATTTTAAATTAGTTTTTAGTATTATTTTGGATCTTTTGGTAGATAGTAATTTTCATGTTTTTTAGTATTTTACTTGTGTTAAAAGTTATGCAGAAAATGTGTCTATTTTAAGGGTTGTGATTTCTATAAAGAGTTTTCGTTGTTGTTTAATTTAGAAGTCTAAACAAGACCTCTATATTCAGATACATCATGTTGTAATCTATGTAATCTAGTTTATGAATAGACAAATTATTTTTATGTTATCAATTTGTGTTTGCTATTTCAATTAGAATTTATTTTCTATGTTTCAAAAATTACGTTTCTTCACTAACCATTGAAAAAGTGTTAGGATCTTCACCCTTGTTTTATTTGTGGATTGAAGAATCACTTTGAAAAGTCATGTTGGAATAAAAAGTTGAATCAACAATCTATGAAAGATTGTATGCAGATTAATTATAGATGGATTGATGAATCCAGTTGGCAAAAGGTTACAAATATGTTCAAAAGGTTGTACAGGCCTAAATGTTTGCATGTAAAAATAAATAATCAGTCAAACAAGGTTTGTGTGTTTGATTCAAGTGGTTGATAATTGCTTGTTATGATTTGCACATTTAAAGGTGTCATTCTATTTGAAAGACTACGAGTCTTCTATATGTTTGAGAAAAGAAGGGAAAACCTTGTGATCTTTCCAGGAGAGAAATAAATAAATGGGTACTTGACTTCTACAAAAAATGTATTGGTACTTAGTGGGTCTAAAAGATCAGGTATAGTAGTGATTGTAATGTTGTGTAGAGATTGCAAAGATTCAGTTTGTGAGTCTGTTTAGCATCAAGGGGGAGTATGTTGAAAAATGATGCTAAGTATGCAATTGAAGATAAGATAAGTGATGTCAATGAAGTTGAAGTTTTTAAGACAGACATTCTAAATTAGTTTTTATTATTTTTTTGTAACTTTTAATAGATAGTAATTTCCATTTGTTTTAGTCTTTTATTTGCTTTAAAAGCTATGTATGAAAATGTGTCTATTTTAAGGACTGTGATCTTTATAAAGAATTCTCCTTACTGTTTAATTTAGAAGTCTGAAAAAAACTTCTATATTGAGATGCATCATGTTGTAATCCATATAATCCAATTTATGAATACAAGAATTATTTTTGTGTTATTAATTTGTATTTGGTATTGCAACCTGAGTTTATTGAAGTGTTTTCAAAAACTACAGTTAATGAACACGTCATATGCTGTAGTGGAACAGATAATCGAAGGAGGGATTGGCATGGGAGAGCGCGGGTAGAGAATGGAACGGAATAATAATTCCCATGGTAGAAAGGGTGGAGAATCGAAGGCAAGGGAAGACGCAGGGAAAGTCTAACCAAACACACAAGATAGAACATTTTAATTACGCCTAAGACAATGGATTACATCTTCTCCACACACGTGTTATGTCGGTGGGAGGTCCTCCAAGTAGTATACTTTACCCAGTTGTTTCCGTAAGTCGATAGGCGTTCCATTTGAGAAACCGTGGGCTCGCGTACAACCAGTGAAAAGAAATCGACGGCGAGGAACTCGTTATAGACTTTGTTGGACTATAGGACAGATCTCAGCCGTTACCATTAAATCACGACAATCATTACGTGGATTGAATACACGTGTCAGTCATCGAAAAAAGGTTTGAAGAACACTCGTATCCGTCCTTCGGCCCCACTGAGCAACACAGGTATTGGTATACATTGTGAGATGTCGTCGTTTACTCTTTCGGTGCAAAATAAATAAAATTTTGAAAGGTTTGAAGACCTGACTTTGTGGAGCAGTGCAGGCGGAGGTCTGTGGTTCGATTCCCGCTAGTTTGAGCAAAAATTCGGCAAAAAAAATTGTTCTACGGTACTTGAATAAGATGCCCTTACAGATCTGTTGTTTTTCTCTCTTCAGATTTTGGGAAAATTCGTGGCTCTTGTCTTAGGCATGAAAAATTTCAGGAAAGTAAATGTTAATTGCGACATATAGGTACAGAATACTCTGGTTTTCAAAATAAGGAAAACAAAATTATACGGTTTGTAAAAAATACTCAGACGGCAGGTAAGAAAAGGTAGAAAGCGTGTGAATCCTGGATTACCTAGAAATCAAAGTGCATATCTATGTTGGATTTAGTTTAGCTTGCAGTGATTTTGAATACCATGAAGAGAAACACGGATTCATAACAGTTACGTGAGATTTTGTCTTTTAAAGGGTATTTTATATTGTGGGAGTGAGGTTGATTTAGAGCAGGGCGGTGCAGCGAATGGGGACAGTACAAGTCCAGTGCCGGACCAGAACATAGATCTTATTTTACTCTGCAACAAGGGTTACGAAGAATTCACAGCAATTGTTGGAGCTGCTTCACAAATGCCCAAATCAAGGTATGTTTTTCGCGCCTTCTATTAGAGTCTTATTCTGCCTATAAGAAAGTATCAAATAAATTTTATTGATGTCCACAAAAGATTAGTAACAAGTTTTAGGATCTTGTTATCCTATAGTTTTAATTTCAATTGACCTTTTGACACAAATATTCCTTCTGGAAATTGAAGTTTGAAAACTGAAGATTAAATACTTAGTAATTCTTCTTAACAAAATTTGTTTCTATCCAGCAATTTAGGCAAAATAGGGTTTAGTTTCTACTCCATATCTAGAATTGGTTATTAGGCTGAATTTTCTAAGGAAATTAGTACACTTAATTTGTTCAAATATGGATTAGTACACTTAATTTTGTTCACATATTTACGCTGAATTGGTCCTTTTATTTTATTCCATGCTTTTGACTCTGATAATTAAACAGTTCATAGCTAACCAAATCATAGACGTAGGTGATTTGCTTGTCCATATACTTTGTTGCTTCATTAATGTTTATTCTAAACTAGAATGTTGAATCTGGTATTACTGATTGTAGAATGTATTCAACTGGAAAGAGATTCGATTTATTATTGGTCATTAAAGGTTGGATTATTTATTTATTTATTTATTTTTATTTATTTATTTTAATTCAGTTTGCTGTTTTGATGATTGTGATACTAATTGCAATGAAATTTTTTAATGGTTGTAACATAATCATGTATATATTGAAGAAAGAATGCTGACATACAAAATTTATCTTTATTGTACCTGAATTGTTTATGAAAAATTTTCTCGTCTATTTTGGAACTTAATTATTTGTTCCACTGTTTGATTTTTATTTTAGAAAACTAATAAATTTAAATGTTAATAAAAAATTATTTTGATTGTTAAATAAAGTATTTTTTTTTGGAAATATTATGTTTTTAAGATGTAAAATAGTTTAAAATAAAGAAATATAATTATTAAAATAGTATTTTAAATTTCTTGAAGTTTGAAGGTTTAAATATAAATGTGTGACATGATATATGGCATATGACACAAATTAATTTTAATAAAATTAAGATCTAAAAATTTTGATATTAAATATTTGAAATTTTAAAATATAAAATCATATTTTAAAGTGTGTTTATAGCAACAAATATTAATATTATAGTGATCACTCTTTTAGTGTTAAATTTTTTGTTGGCATATGCTTAGAGTTCGCAAACATCTCCTTCACTAAACTTAGGCCTTAAAAATTTTTACTTAAACTTTTTAAAATTTAAAAAGACGTATTCAATTTTTTTGATATTTAAGATGGTCATATAATATGCTACTATTTATAAGAATTTTTTATTTTTTTGATGCTTAATCTTTAAAAAGTTAAACCTTTAAGTTTTGATTTTAGGTATATGACATGATTATAGATCTCATTTCCCCCTAATTTTAGCCTCATTAATGAGTCCCTAAGCTACCCTCAGAGACCTAACTTTGGAAACTTACCACCTTTGGTGCTCCCTTTGGGCATTGGTACATCCTAATCCTCTCTATGTGATGTGTGTGGCGGAGAATTTGGTCCAACTTACTAACTACTCTAGTAGGGAACGACACCTTTGATCACTAATAGGAAAGGTGACAATCACCTCATATGCCCCCCCTAGGTCTATTCATAGGCTCTATAAGCTACACTTACCATCCCAAACCGTACCCTTCTCCCTTCCATCACCTTTCTTCTTTTTGAGAGCTCACCTTGCAAACATTTTTCTTGGGTGATCTCTCTAGAGGGCATCATCTCTCTACCATTTTTTCAATTATTTGATATTTTTTGACATGAAGCTAAGTATTCTTACAATTATGGCATCATATCAAAGAGGGGTGAAACAAGGACACCAAAATCTAACCCTATCACATAATTAATTAAAATTTAGAACTTTAATTAATTTATCATAAACAATTATTCCTTAATTTCCATTAATTAATAACATAATTTGTTATTTAATTTATTACCTATTATTCTTCTAATTGATTAAATTTTTAATTAATTAATTTTATGTTTTCCCTTCTTCTAAAGGTTAAATAATTTAATTTATTTAACCTTAGCCCTGAATCCTAAATTATTCTAATACTATTAATTAAGTAATCACTTCTTAAAGCTCCATTAACTTTTTTCCTAATTAAATATTTCTCCAACTCCCAAAATTTCCATCATCTACAATGTGTCCTTTCCTCTTCAAATGTGTAAGCTTGCACATTTATCCAACTATTCTCCACCTCATCTCCCATAAATCCACTAAGGAAAATATCATATTTTAGTTTGACTTTGCATTAGGCCACCTCCCTCTTCTCAATAAAATTCATTTTTTTGATTCTCAGCTCCCTCAAAATAGGTAATACATGAAATCTTGCCTCTTTTGAGAATCATACCATAATCTCCCATTTTCTTGTCCAATCTCCATCATTTAACCTTCAACTCCAATTAACCCTTATGTGACACTTCTCCTTTGCCTCTTGCTCAAGAGAACCTCTTAATATAAATCCTTGATTTTTTGGAAAGATTTGTGTCCCTATTCCTTTCATGATGAATATATAAATTGAAGCCTTCACTCTTCATTTTGTCAACTATTTTTCAACTTAGTATATCTATTGTCATTTTTCTATCATAGTATCCTTTTAATACCAAGGTTATGCTAGTTTTTCTATTGAGCAATCCACATCTTAAATGTTCAATACACTTGATTATGTCAACATATCTTGATGGCCATGCGAAATCCACAACCTTGAAATGGTTAGAGAATTACCAAAAGTGTAAGGTAGACAAGAATTATCGCAAACTAGTTGACTCCAAAGTTCTTGCAAATATGGAAAAATCAATTGAAATGAGTCAAAAAATTGGAACCTATTGAAATGGATGATTCAATATTTTTTACGAGGGCTATTAATAGAATTTTTTTTTGCATAAGGTAGGTTTAGAAATAACCCAAAATTCTATAAATTAGTAGCGTACCAAAAACTTCTAAAAATTTCACTTAGCGAATTTTTTCAAATATTCACCAAATTTGACTTGCATACACCGCTTTATGATCCTGTACAAGGTGATATCATTTATTTTCCAAAAATGTTTTGAAAATCCTCTCAAAGAAATTAGTCAAAACCAACACTACTAGAAAACAAAATAAATAAAATTGATGGGAAATATTTTTGGTTGACGCGGGATTGTCTATGGACCTAGATGCCTCTACACAAATAAAGCTACATGAAATCATATGTTTGACGCTTGATAATTTATTTGTTAGGGAAACCATCCACAAACTCA
Source organism: Sequoia sempervirens (assembly GCA_007258455.2). Lineage (NCBI taxonomy): Eukaryota > Viridiplantae > Streptophyta > Pinopsida > Cupressales > Cupressaceae > Sequoia > Sequoia sempervirens. The sequence continues at coordinate 252,648,203 of VDFB02379711.1, read as the reverse complement.
ATAGATAATCATTGGAACTTAATGAAATATATAAAAAAATACTACTATTTTTTTATAATTCAATGCATGTGAATATTTATTTGTCTTAGTATTAAGAAATGTGATACTTGTGCACTATTTTTGTAGCATTGGGCATTTCTAGGAAATAAGAATTTATAAATACTAGATTAATGGATATTATTAGATCTCTTTCATTAGAGAGTAGAGAGTTATTTATTCAAGATGAACTACTTGTATCCAAATTTGTTATTTATCCTTAATATTAGAATAAATAATAATCATTTAATTTTCATAACAAGATAATGATCTTGGTAGAATATGTCTAAATTTTTTATCATGCCCACCCATGCATGCTTATCAAAGTGCACACAAACACAATGTAACTTTTTTAAGAACTCTGCTAATACAAGGCTGAATTATGCTACTACTTATATGTTCCCTTTGCTAAAATTCAAAAGTGTACTCTACCTAGTCTACCATGGCACTGTTAGGTGGGGGCCCCATTTGGTGCTACACCCTTAATATTGGTGTACATCAGGTTATGAATAGTCAACTTGTGCCTATATTAACTCTTAATTAATTCATATTATCATTATTATATTGTTATTTAGTTATTTAAGTTAGCCTAAGACTTATGTAGGGCTATCTAAGTTGGCCTGGGTGATATCCTTGGCATAAATAGGTATATATAGGAGGTAGTGAGTCTTATTTCAGGAACATATTGTGAATTATGTTCTCATCGAAGATATTTGGAGGTTGTCCCCACAAAGTGGCTTGTTATTATTAGTTATTATCAATTATTTTCAGCATATCTCATATTGTATTCTTCTATTATGAAAGTTATTTCATTACAAGGGGTATCAGAGCATGATCTTGGCACCGTAGAGGCAAGGCATCTTCTTAATATTTGAGGTCATTTTGGAAGGAACATATCTTTTAGATTTTTATTTTTATTTCAAATTTATAAAGGGTTTTTGAATACCATAATAGGGAAACTATAGTCCATATTTCAGAGGAATTAGAGCATAATTGAGCAAATTATTTTAGAAGTAGGGTTTTTACACAATATATTTTGAAGTTGAATATATATCATATACTACCTAATTGGAGACTAATTATTATTGAGTTTTTGAAGAACTAATATAGGATCCTTCAATCCAAAATTTTGATAAATTTAAGTAGAAATAAGAGACATATTACAAATTTAGGATTCCCAACAAATCTACTCGCAAGGCTAGAAATCTGATAATTTCTTGGAGTTTTATTTGGGTAAGTTGTATCATATCTAGAGTAAGTTACAACAAAAAATTCAGAGAATTCAAGTTTCATTTTTATGATTTATTTCAAAATTATTGGTTTCCATCATGATCGGGCCTACAACAATGGGAAAAAAGAATGTTGTCACACTAGGAAAATCCCATGATAAGGATGAGTTAACAATAGAGGATATTAATCCCAATGAGTAAATAATTAAGGTCAATGAAGAAATTTCCTCATTGGAGATGGAGATGTGTGGCCTAAGAGGATATATATCAGACATATGAAGCATGTTAAGTGCCTATACAAATGAACCAAGAAAGGAGGAATCAACCAAACAAGGTGAATCTTCTAGTTCAACTAATCTTGGTGCAAATGTTAATACTCCTATAGGATCTAGGAATTTGATACAAAAGGTGGATATGCACAAGTTTGATGTAAAGTATCCTCTAACATGGATAAACCAAATAGATATATTTTTTGAATTCCATCGAGTCCCAAATGGATAAAAGGTCATGATGGCTTCCCTATATCTAGAACCATATCAATTCATTTTGTATTGTTTGCTTTATACTCATCAAAAGAAGGGTGTGTGTGTAATGCCCTCCCCAAGATTAAGATAATAGAATACTACAAAGTAACCAAATAAGATAAATAAATAATAAAATAGAATAACTAAAGATAAAATACTAAATTCATAACTTGTCTAATGATAGAAATAATGATGAAGTCTTGTATGCTCTAAAAGAATAATTTTCAAGTTAGATACTTTCTCTACTAGTCTAACAATTAAATTCACAAGAGGGAATAAATAAAATCAACAATTTTGAACCAATATTTCTAAGCACTATACAATTAAGGCTCTTAATGAACAACTAGAAACTTATTTTTAAAAACTAACTTATGAATCCATGTAATGTTTTTTCTCATGTTTCTATCTTTCTGATTGAAGAGTTCCTTTAGATATTTCTTTTTCCTTCATGATACCCTAACATAGTTTCACTCAATTTGTTTTTTGTTTTCAATTTATTGTTTTAATTTCAAAGTAGAAGACAATAACGTTTTAATCATAAATTATATTTAGTTTATTGGGTTTCTCTATTTTTTTTATATGTTCTACCAATCTATGACACATAAAAGGTGCCAAATTGTAAAAAAAGTGTAACAAGCCTATTTGGTGAGTGCCAATTTTGGTGCTCTCCAAATGGCTTGACCATTTGGAAAGCACCAAATTTGGCACTCACCAAATGAGTTTCATTGACAAAAAACTAACTTTTCTTTCTCTTTATGTCTCTCTCTACCTCTTTGATAACACTTAGAGTTTATGGTTTATGATTGATGATGGATACTCAAGTTTTTACCTTTCACTCCCTCTCTTGCTCCTTCCCTCTTAACCAATACATACCCATTCTATTTCAACCCTCTCTAGGTCTATCCTACATTATGTACATACCTTGTCTTCCATCCTTAAGGGTTAAGGTATAGGGTTGAGGGTTTAATGTATAGTATAGAGGGTTGAGATTTTAACATATAGGATAATTCCCCTCTCTCTTAGGTCTCTCACTCCCTCTATCCCTCCCACCCCCTTTCTCTCAAGTCTCTCCCTCACTCTATCCCTCCCACCGTCTCTCTCTTGGATCGCTCACACCCCTCCCCCTCTCGTAGGTCTCTTCCTCCCAACCTAAATAGATAACTCTCTCCCTCTCATGTTTCTATCTTTTGGGTCTCTCCCACTATATATCTCTCCCTCTCAAGTCTCTCTCTCTCTCTCTCTCATGTATCTCCCACTCCCTCTCTCATAGGTCCCCTTTCCCTCTCTTAGGATTATTTTCCCCACCCTTACTATATAACTCTATCTCTCCATCTCAAGTCTCTCTCTCTCTCTCAAGTCTCACTCCCTCCCACCCTACCTAGACAACTCTCTCTAACTCCAACCCCCTCTTTCACAATCCCTCTTTCTCTGTCTCACTCCAACTCCCTCTCTCAAGTCTTTATCTTTCTCTCTTCCTCTCATCTCTCTCTCTCAAGTCTCTCCCACTTAGGGTTTAGGGTTTAATGTATATGGTAGAGGGTTGAGGGTTGATGTATTACAATTTAAGGGTTGAGGGTTTAGGTATGATAGTTTAAGGGTTGAGGGTTGAGGGATTAAGGTTTACGGGATAGTGTTGAGGGATTAGGGTTGAGTGTTTAATGTATAGGGTAGAAGGTTAAGCGTTGAGGGTTTAGGGTTTAAGATATAGGGTTGAGGGATTAGGATTGAGGGTTTAATATATAGGGTATATGGTTGAGGAATTAGGGTTTAAGGGTTGAGGGTTGAGGGATTAGGGTTTAAGGTATAGGGTTGATTGGTTATGGTTGAGGGTTTAATGTATATGGTTAGGGGATTATTGTTGATGGTTCAATGTATAAGGTTGAGGGATTATGGTTGAGGCTTTAATCCCTCAACCTTCAACCCTTAAACCCTATTATCGACCCTTAAACTCTAATCCCTCGACCCTCTACCCTATATATTAAACCCTCCACCCTAATCCCTCAACCCTATACCTTAAACCCTCAACCCTCAACCCTCTACTCTATACATTAAACCCTCAACTATAATCCCTAAAAACTATCCCTTAAACCTTAATCCCTCAACCCTCAACCCTTAAACTATAATATGTCAATCCTTAACCCTTAAACTGTAATACCTCAACCTTCAACCCTCTACCCTCTACCCTATACATTAAACCCTCAACCCTAATCCCTCAACCCTATACCTTAAACCGTAATCCCTAAAAACTCTCACTCCTTAAATTGTAATACCTAAAACCTCAACCTTGTACCCTCTACCCTCTACCCTATATATTAAATCCTCAACGCTAATCCCTAAACCTTATACCTTAAAACCTAATCCCATAAACTTGAAACCTGAAACCTGAAACCCTTAACCCTTAAACCCTAAACCTTTAAACTCTCAACCTCCAACCCACAACACTTAAACTCTCGACCCTTAAAACCTAATACCTAAACTCAACCCTCAACCCTATCAATTAAAACCTCAATCCTAACTTCTCAACTCTATACCTTAAAACCTAGTCCCTCAACCCTCAAACCTTAAACCCTAATCCCTCAACCCTCAACCCTTAAACCCTCAATCCTCAACCCTTAAACCTTAAAGCCTCAAAAAATAAATCATTAATCCCTCAACCCTCAACCCTTAAAACCTCATCCCTCAGCCCTCAACTCTCTACCCTATACATTAAATCCTAATAATTTAACCCTCAACCCTTAAATCTTCAACCCTCAAACATCAAACCTTAAACTCTTAAAGTTTAAACCCTTAGTCCCTCTACCCTAAACCCTTAAAACCTCAACCATGAACCCTCAACTCTCTACCCTATAGATTAAAACCTCAACCATAATCCATCAACCCTTAAACTCTTAAAGTTTAAACCCTTAGTCCCTCTACCCTAAACCCTTAAAACCTCAACCATGAACCCTCAACTCTCTACCCTATGGATTAAAACCTCAACCATAATCCATCAACCCTATACCTTAAACACTAATCTGTCAATGCTCAACCCTTAAACCCTAATTCCTTAACACCAAGCCCCATATATTAAACCCTCAACCCTAATCCCTCAACCCAAGACCTTAAACCATAAACCCTCAACCCTCAACCCTCTACCCTATACATTAAGCCCTCAAACCTAATCCCTCAACCCTCAACCCTCTACCCTTAAACCATAATACTTCAATCCTCTACCCTCTACACTCTACCCTACACATTAAACCCTCAACCCTAAATGGGAGAGACCTAAGAGAGAGATGAGAAAGATAGAAAGATAAATACTTGAGAGAGGGAGTTGGAGTGAGTGAGAGAGAAAGACTTAAGAGGTAGAGAGAGGGAGTGTGAGAGAGGTGGTTGGAGTGAGAGAGAGTTGTCTAGGTAGGGTGGGAGGGAGTGAGACTTGAGAGAGACCTAATGGAGTAGTAATGAGAGAAGGAGTGAGAGACATAGATATGTTTGAGGGATGGAGAGGTAGAGAAGGATTAAACCATATACCTTAGACACTAATACCTCAACCCTAAACCCTAAACCCTTAAACCCTATACCCTAGACACTAATCCATCAACCCTTAAACCTTATTCCCAAAATCCTATAACCATCAAATTTGAACCTTATGGAACCTTAAAAGTTTTCAAGTTTTAAGTGCTCATGATGAAAATTTTTGATTTGCACACTCATAAATTCCCCTAAAAAATCTGCCCTAGTGACCTACTTTGGAGGGTCATAATTCAGAGCTAGTTGATTTTCAAGCCAAACCCCCTGGTGGAAATTTTCAATTGACATATGGTAACATGCATGTTAGTTTTTAGCTTACCATAATGAGTTTTGATGGGGTTTTGAAAAGGAGAGCTAGAGGGTTCTGGGACTATTTTGTTGTTTGTGAACTTTCAGTTCTACGAAGTAGCATCCTGTTCAAGTGGATATTTCATAACTAGGTGATCGTCATGTCAAAAAAATTAATTAATTGCATTCCCCCCACATTCATATGATCCTTGGCTTGGTTTCAGAGCCCCATGATCAAATTTGATATTTTTTTGAAATTGAAAGCAAATGCAGTTTGTTTTGTTTTTAAATATGCATTTCTCGCATGTTTCAAGGTGGTCAACTTTGACCCCTAATATCTCATGAAGAATGATGATTGAAGAAAATACATCTTTCACACATATTAAATGGACCTAAATGATCTAATATTTCTAGTGGTAGCTTCCGAGATGGTAATTTGATATTTTTTCAAGGAGGTGACTTGGTGAGCCTTAATTGGTTTTTAATAGGTGCATTTGCAAAAAAAGTATGAGTGAGCTACTTTTTCGGTTAATATCTTTCAAATTAGGATTATTTTTTCCAATATATTTGTTGCATTTAATTTTTGGTTCAAATGATAATATTCTTGCTCAGTTTTAGGCCCCCGGGATAAGTTTTGATGGGCTATTTAATTGTCTTCTAATTGCAACTGGGTGAAAAATGGTGTTACAAAAAAAATTGAAACTTTGAAATTATAAAGGAAAATCATTTCTCATATTGGTCTGAAGCATCTCCAACTCCATTTTTGTCAAAATCGGAGATCATATAATGCATTATTTTAATGCATGCCAGTCATGGCGAAGGCATGTGATGGGCTAGTTTACAAAGGAGGTCCTAGAAATCTCTCAAAAATACAAGTTTTGAGGAAATTGGTTTTCTCTAACTAATTGATAATTTCCCTACAAAAATTTTCATAGCTCCAGGTGTCATGGTTTTCCCACAATAAATTTTCCTTATTTGGGTCGTAGCTGAAATTAAATTTTCCCTATTCTCTAATGTTTTGATGCAATATATTTAAAACATTTTATGTGTTTTAAGTATTTTGAAAGTGAGATTCCATGTGAATAAAGGAATTATTAGGGAAAATTAAATATTCTAAATTTTATAAAGTTAAACTTTATAAGATTTCTTTTATGTGGTCTCTCCCCAGCAGCTCGTGAAAGCTTTTGTTGACGGTAGCAGGTGCTCATGGGGAAGCATGGATTGGTGAGAGTGAGAAAATATAAAGGCATTAAAATATTTATGGAGTAGTTTGGTTGCTACTTTCAAAGGAAGGTTAAATATTTCAAAGCTTTATAAAGTCTTAACTTTAATAAAGCTTGCTTTCCCCGCCAGCTCATGGAAGAAATGCTCATGACAGAGGAAACTTTTGGGCAAGTGGGGAGAATGCTGGGATGATATTGCAGTGAGGAATTGAGTGCCTCATTTTCCATGGAGGTGTCTCTAATGTATTTTGGTCAACTTTAGGTAGGATTTGAGCAAGATTTGTTGCAGAGTGGAATTTTATTCACGTTTTTGGGCTTTCAACTAGTTTTTTGGATGGCTCAAAATTGTTGCTCCATGGTCTGAAATCATCCCTTGATCATACCTAATAATTGTGCATAGTTTTTAAGCATGTCTAGGATGGATTTTGAGTGCCTACAACCATTAAAAAGCCCTTTCATTTAGAAAAATGATCTAGTGTATCACCATTTTTGAGCAGTTTGCACTCAAAGTGAAAATGTATCAAAATTGTTTGAGGAAATTCTATTTCACCAAGGCTTCAATGCAAAGAGGATGGAGTCATGTATTGGCTATTGCAAACATTTCCTTTGGCTGCCAGGATCAAATAACTTTCATATCAGAGGAATTTAGGCTAGGGCAAAGAAGCCTTGAATCAACAGTTATCAGGAGTAGAGTTTACATGGATGCATCTATTTTGTAGCCTCCTAGTCCGTGAAGAGGAGTGTTGATGGCAACATAGGAGGAAGGGGAAGCAGGGATTGGTGAAAGAGGAATTAAATATTTAAATGGCCATGTTTTAAGTCGATGCTAAAGCTTCATTTTAATGCTTTAAAATAGGCTAGCTTGCTAGCCCGTGTTTTTTTTTTGCTACCATCCGAGGAGAGACATGGTAGAGTAGGCATTGGTGGAGATTTCAATGTGTGTTTGACAAATATTTTTAAGGGCATAAGATTTAAGTATAAAGAGAAAATTAAGGGGTGAAATATGGGTAAAAGGTTCTGTGCAGCCCAATTTCAAATAAATTCCAATGTAAAGAAAAACTTTTGTGCTAGGGATTAAAAAGTAAATAAAATGTAAGGCCCACAAGTAAATTATTTAAAAATCTTGATTAAATGGAATTAAATTATTCACTTTATGAAATAGGTGTTTTCCTTGCTTCGAGTAAAGTTTTTATAGAAAAGAGCATTTTTGGCTGTTGGGTAAAAATTGAGAGGGGAATGAAATTTTCTCACAAGAAAATAATATGTAAAGTGCAAGTGAAATTTTTTCACAATGAAGCTAATAATTTTTCACCATATGGGTAATTGAAGAGTGATTTTCACCATAGGGGTAAAAGGAGAAGACAAGGCTTTGTTGGAGTTATTTTCAGCTACAAGTATATTTTCAACAAGGGAATAATGAAGAACATCATCATGACGGGAATAATTTTCTGTTTGAGGGAATTAGAATGCAAGATGCATGAATCAAGGAGCAGATGGAAGATTCTTGGGGAAGTAAAGGAAATTACAAATCAATCGAGAAGAATGGATCTGGGTGTCAACTATAGATGTAGTTTTACGGTTTCTCATTCTTCTATATCTTTTCTTCTTCTCTCATTTGTACATGTTCTGAACTTCTGAATTAGTAGAGTAAGGTAGAAAAGTGCTAAGTCTAAGTCACATATAGAATATTTAAATTACAATAGGTTGATTTTATGAGCAAGTTGTAACCAATTTGTGCACAAACAAATTACTGTTCATGAAGTTGTCTCCAGATTTGTATGCTTTTAATTATATGAGTTCAATATATCAAGGATTGTTTGAGTTTTTCATCACAACTTTCCTATGATTGTGTTGTTTGGCCATGGTTCTCTTTCAAGTAAACAGTTTAATTACTTTGATCAAATAAGTGTAATTTTGAGTGCATAAGTGGGATTGGTAAGTAGAACTTTATGGAAATATAAGGGGGTTTGTTAATGTAAGACATTAACATGTTTTAAATCCATTGGTTGAACTTAATTTTTTGATAGGATCTCTGTTGTAGTTTTATATTTGACTCAATGGCCCATGATTAGGCACTAATCTATCACAAAGCCTGAGAAATTTTTAGAAAAAAATCTAAATCACTTAAAGCCCTTTTACTTTGATGAATCTTTGCTTTGTTGTTTAAGTTATATTTTTTCCCTATATCTTCATGGTATTTGAAATAGTATAGGGGCTAAATTTGAGAGAATTTTATTTGTTAACTGTATGTGTGTTTTAGATGAAGATATCTAAGTTCTTTTTTCTCAACAAGGTTCAATGCAAATGGGATTATGCTTGAACCTGGTAGAATTTACAATACCTATCACTCATATACCTGAGAACTATCTATTGTCATAGGTCTATAATTTGTTGCTTGGCATGAGTTATTCAAACATTTAGGCCTACAATTAGGAACACCCTCATGAGTCCTATGGAGCTCAAAGTGTAGAAGTATTTCATATCCTTGTTCATGGGATTTTCTTATATTCAACCTATTGATACTGCAGATTCCTTGTCCTAAAGCTATAATCCCCTTGTTTAGGCATTATGTTTCTCCTTAGGGTTTAAGGCTTGAAGAAAAATAACCAATAGATTGGGGACTCTATTGGGGAGAATTAGCTGAGTATCCATTTGGAAAGAGTCAAGAATTTGGTGAATCTGAACACCTGGTTTAGATATTGAGAAGTTTTCAGACCTAGAAGTGGTTGTGTTGTAGCAGATTTCAAGGAATTTATGTGTGACTTTACTGTGGGAGAAGACCAAGAAGGAAAATTCATCCTTAAAGTATCTTCATACTGCTTGAAGTTTAGTCCTTTGTGAAGAAAGGTGGTGACTTTGTCTAAAGAACTTGTTGAAGATGTGAAGAGAGTTTCAAATCTACAAATATTTCTAGTAGGGAAGAAGAATTTGTAGCATCTACAACATATCCAGGTATTCTCCATATTTTGTTTTTCAAGAAGCATAAATATGTATATGGAAACCATATTTGTAAGTTTTGAAAAAATTTGATTCCCTATTAAGTGAAAATAAGCACTAAGGAAGGGAAATAGTAACTTGTTAGGCTTGTATACTTTTATGTTACTAGTTTCCAATCTCTATTATGAAATTGAAGTATGCAATGTTTTTGAAGAAACCCATTAGAAGGTATTAAGCAAGTTAAGATAGAAATATGGATTTTAAAAGCTTAAGATTATGTTGTAAAAGAAGTTTGAAGTAACTTGTGTAACTGCAAAGTTGATACGAAAAGGCTTGTAAAGGTTTAAGAAAATGTATCATCAACCTATGCATCATAGTGTGCAACCTCTGTCATGTAATAAAAGAAGTTTCAACACTGAATGGAACATAGCCATCAATTTCAATGGAATTGATGGTTACTCAAATGTCATACCATCTAAAATCAGGGAATACTTACCAAAATTTAGTGGTACAAAGTGTGAATCAACAAGTAAGCATTTGCATGAGTTCAAAAATTTAATGGATGACTTTGAGGTAGATCACGAGGATGTAATCATAAGGCTTTTTGCTCATTCTTTGAAAGGAGATTCAAGAGATTGGTTCTCTGATTTACCAACATGCTCTATCTATTCTTGGGAGAAGTTCAAATTAGTGTTCATGGAGCAATTCGCTGAAAGAATCAATGCTAATTTTGTGCTCAATAAATTTATGAGCATTGAGAAAGAAGAGAACGAACTAGTTCCAACATATTACTGAAGATTTGCTAAAACATTGAGGGATATTCCTCAGGTTTTGAGAGTAAGTGATGTAGTATGTTTGGTTGTTTATTTGGGAGCTTTTGATAATGAGATGAGCTATCTACTGAGAGATAAGGAACTTGATACTTTACATCAGGCCTATGAGATGGCCATGGACATTGAAAACAACCAAAAATATGGAATGCACAAAGGTCATTTGAATACAAGTGTTTGCTACCATGAGACACCAAATGTTGATAAAAGATGTAAGTAAGAAGTTGAAAATGAATGTCAAATCACTTACACCCCTATTGTTTTAGCTTGCACATCATTCCATAATGTTGATGATATAGAGCCCCAAAAAAAATTTCAAGAAGTTGCATGCATTTGTGAACCTATGGTCTCTATTCAAAGTCTCTCTTGCATAAGGAAACATGAAGGAGAATAATCATATGATCTCTATTCAAGGTTTATGGATACCCTATCTGCAATTCCTGAGTGTGATAGACCTAAAAATTTAGTATACATTGATTTATTTTATGAATCTTATGAACCAAGTTTGAGTGCTCTACCAAAGGAGTTGAAGCCAATTAAGCTTGACTGAGTGTGTGAATGCATTTCTTGTTTTGAAAATATTAGAGATGATCATCAAAAGGATATTATGTTTTCAATCTACAATGATAATGATTTTCCTACTTCATATGAGTCAAGTACTAAGATATCACATAAAGAAGAAGAGTGTAGAGAAAAGGTTGAAAATGTACACCTCAGTGAAGCAAGTGAAATGAGTGGCACATTCATTGGTTATGTAGATAATGATCATGGGTATGTGCAAGATCATCATGGAAAAAACAAGCCCTTAAGTGGCAATGAAATTTAGAAAAATTATAGTTAGGCAACTTGACGTAAAAGATTGAATAAGTTTTTTATATTATCTCAAAAATATGTAAGAATAGAATCTATAGAAAATTGAATGTAGTTTCTAAACTACCAAGTTTATTTAAAAAATAAAAAATCTATTTGGTGAAAATTTGAAATTTCAATGCAACAACACTTAAATTTTAGGGAAAAAATAAGTAGGTGTTTGTCTGACCACCCTAACCACAATAAAATGATAATATTTTTTTTATAAGATTTTAGATATAAGTAGAGGACTCATGTGTCGATGTGATGCATTTTTTTTTGTAATTTTTTTCCAAGTAAATAATTAATTATGAATTTTTAATTACAACTTTAAAAATATATAAAAACTCGTATGTCTAACCACCTTAACTTGGTCAAAACATGATGATATTCATTTTTTTTAATCCTATAGTATGCGAAGCATAGAATGTGATAGATGTTTCAAATTCAAAAAATGTGATACCATTTGAAAGCTATAGATGTTTTTCAATCAACCTATCAATCAAGACTTTGGTCATAATTCAAATAAAAAATGAATAATAATTATTTATTAAATTTAAAGTAAAGCATAATTTATATTGGTGGAAAATTGAGAATATCCTTTAAAAACCCTTTCCATTTCATCAATTTTGGGTAAAAAAAGGTCGTCAACTACATACCCTACACATACCCATTGTATCACCACTTTTTGGCCCATCATGATCCTGCATATACCCTCATAGTTGTGATATTTCAAATGCACGGTCTAGAGAATAGAAAGAGATATGTGAAGTTATCCATTGTTGTAAGTCTACTAATAAAGGAATATAAATGGGCTCAAGTATTCAACATGGATCTACCCAAGTGATTGATGATATTGAAGTAGTGTTTGAAAATAGCCAATCTAAAGAGTAGGAGCCTAAATAAATGTTTTATATCTTCCCAGGCTTCAATTGTTTTAAAGAGTCCACTACCTATGCTCCTATGGAAGACATGAGACTGAGCATTCAGTCTAAAAATTATGAACATAGTTGCAATATTGATGAATCAGGTCTTGCTATAGTAATGATGATGTCATTGAATATGACCATTCATCTTTTGGTCATTATTATCCTCATGAAGAAGAGATAGAATCATTTTCTACAAATGAGAAATGTGCTGATAATAATGGGAACACATGTTTGCTTGAGGAGGAATAACTTTCTTCCTGTGAAGAGCTTTGACAATATGAGTCAAAGATGTTAACTATTGATGATGAGAGTGAAGTTGAAAATCCATCTGTATGCTCTTCTAGTGATTGTAATGATTTTGAATACAATGATGGTATGAAATATTTAGACCTTCATGCTAAGGAGGTTGAGGCTTTTGTGTCAAAATTTAGTGTAATGGAAAACCCTTTATTTGATGAGCCTATATCTTTAGTAGAAATGAGAAACAATAATCATAATTGGTGTAGAGATGATCCACTCTTTGTTGAGAACCATGATGATGCATCTGAAACAGGGTCAGAATGTGGCCTTAAGCAAATAAAGCAACACATTGATGAACTCCTAGAAGGCATTGCTTATGAATGCTTTACATTTGATACAGATGTTGTAGATAAGGTTGAGTGTCATGATACTAACTACTTGGAAGAGTGTGAGTACTTTCAGTTTCCAATTTAGTTGGAAGGTATTTTTGTGGAGCATGACAATGAGATGAAGACCATGGAATGTTATTTTCAATATGAACACATTTCATGTGATGAACATAAAACATATATGTCATGTGATGATGAATTTTTTTAGTTTATGCCTAACTATATAGTACAAAATGAAAAAGATTACAATGGAAATGCTATGCTCAGAAAAGTTATGAGAAATTTTAGTTGCAGTCTTTGTATTTAGATAGATTTCAATGATAACCATATTTTTTAGCTTGTAAGAAGAAGGTTATACTTGTTGTAGTGGTATAGAAAAGGTAAATGTGGGTTGAGAGAAATCAATTCCTTTAAAAAATTGGTATTTGACAAAGGAAAACATGGGTTTTTCTTTTCATTTGGTGGCCCGGGATCATCAAATATGGTTTAAAAATTAAAAGGACTTTCTCACCCAATGTTCTAGCAATTCGTCTACTCTCCCAGAGATCTGATTGTCACCATGGACACAAGGGGAATGCATCCCTAGTTGGAGCCACTAATGGAACCTTCAAAATTTTCAAATTTTGAGTGCCCATGATGAAAAAAGTTGATTTGCACACTCATAAATGCCCCTAAAAATTTTGCCCCAGTCACCTACTTTGGAGGGTCATAATTCAGAGCTAGTTGAATTTCAAGCCAAACCCCCTAGTGGAAATATTCAGTTGACATATGGTTAAATGCATGTAAATTTTCAGCTTCCCATGATGAGTTTTGATAGGGCTTTGAAAAGCAAAGCTGGAGGGTTTTGGGACTATTTTATTGTTTGTGGACTTTCAATTTTACAAAGTGGCCTCCTATTCGAGTGGATATTTCATAACTGTGTGATCATCATGTCAAAAAGATTAATTCCTTGCTTCCCCCCCCCCCCACATTAATATTCTCCTTGATCTACTTTTAGAGCCTCATGATCAGATTTGATATTTTTTTGAGATCAAAAGCAAATGTAGTTTGTTTTGCTTTTACATCTACATTGTTGGCATGTTTCAAGGTGGTCAACTTTGACCCTTAACATCTTGTGAAGAATGATGATTGAAGGAAATCACTCTTTCACATGTGTTCAATGGACCAAAATGATTTAATGTTTCCAGTGGTAGCTTCCCAGGTGGTAATTTGATATTTTTTCAAGGAGGTGACTTGGTGAGCCTTAATTGGTTTTTAACAAGTGTAGTTGCAGAAAAGTCTAAGTGAGCTACTTTTTCGGTTAATATCTTACAACTCAGGATTAATTTTTCCAATATGTTTGTTGTGTTGAATTTTTGGTTCAAATGATAATGTTCTTGCTCAGTTTTAGGCCACCGGGATGAGTTTTGGTGGGTTATTTTATTGTCTTCCAATTGCAACTCGGTCAAAATTGGTGTTCAAAAATAGTTTAAATCTTTGCAATTCTAAAGGCAATCCATTTCTCATATTGGTCAAAAAAATATCCAACTCCATTTTTGTCAAAATCAGAGATCATTTGATGCATTATTTTAATGCATGTCAATCACAACAAAGGCATCTAGCACACCAGTTTACAAAGGAGGTCCAAGAAATCTCTCAATGATGCAAGTTTTGAAGAAATGGGTTTTCTCTAAATAATGGATAATATCCCTACACAACTTTTTTGTTTCTCCAGGTGTCCCAATTTTCCCACAATAAATTTTCCCTATTTGGGTCGCAATCAAAATTAAATTTTTCCTATTCTCTAATGTTTTGATGTAGTATATTTTAAACATTTTATGTATTTTAAATATTATGAAAGTGATATTCCATGTGAATAAAGGAATTATTAGGGAAAATTGAATATTATAAAGTTTATAAAGTTAAACTTCATAAGATTTATTTTCTGTGGTCTCTCCTCAGCAGCTCGTGAAAGCTTTTGTTGACAGCAGCAGGTGCTCATGGGGAAGTGGGGATTAGTGAGAAATTATGAAGGCATTAAAATATTTATGGAGTAGTTTGATTGCTACTTTCAAAGGAAGGTTAAATATTTCAAAGATTTATAAAGTCAACTTTAATAAAGCTTGCTTTCCCCGCCAACCCCTGGAAGAAATGCTCATGGCATAGGAAACTTTTGAGCAAGTGGGGAGAACATTGGGAGGATATTGCAGTGAGGAATTGAGTGTTTCCTTCTCCATGGAGGTGTCTCTAATGTATTTTTAGAAGCTTTGGGTAGGATTTGAGCAAGAGTTGTTGCAGAGTGGAGTGTTGTTCACGTTTTTGACCTTCCAACTAGTTTTTGGAGGCTTTGTTTGGCTCAAAATTGTTGTTCCTTGGTCTAAAATCATCCCCTGACCATTCCTAATGCTTGGAAATAGTTTTTAAGCATGTCTAGGATGAACTTTGAGTGCCTGCAACAATTAAAATTCTCTTTCATTCAGAAAAACGGCCCAGTGTATCACCATTTCTGAGTAGTTTGCACTCACAGTGAAAATGTATCAAAATTGATTGAGGAAATTTTATTTCACTAGGGCTTAAATGCAAAGAGGATGGAGTCACGTATTGACTACTAAAAACATTTCCTTTGGCTTTCATGATCAAAGAACTTGCAGGTCAACAAAATTTAGTGTAGGAGAAAGAAGCCTTGAATCGATGATTATTAGGAGTAGAGGCTACGTGGATGCATCTATACCATTTCCCACTAGCCTATGAAGAGGGGTGCTGAGAGCAGCACAGGAGGATGGGGAAGTGGGGATTGGAGAAAGAAGAATTAAATATTTAAATGGTGATGTTTTAAGTCAGCGCAAAAGCTTTATTTTAATGCTTTAAAATATGCTTGCACGCCAACCTGTGTGTTTTGTTACTACCATCAGAGGAGAGACACAAGAGAGCGAGCATTGGTGGATATTTCAATGTGGGCCTGGAGAATATTTTTAAGGGCATAATATTTAAGTTTAAAGAGAAAAATAAGGGGTGAAATACGGGTAAAAGCTTTTGTGTAGCCCAATTTCAAATAGATTCAAATGTAAAGCAAAACTTTTGTGTTGGGGATTAAAAAGTGAAATAAAGGTAAAGTTTTAAATATGAAATGTAAGGCCCACAGGTAAATGATTTTAAAAACCCAATTAAATGGAATTAAATTATTCACTTTATGAAATAGGGGTTTTCCTTGCTTGGAGTAAAGTTTTTACAGATAAGAGCATTTTTGGCTGTTGGGTAAAAATGGAGAGGGGAATGAAATTTTCTCACAGGAAAATAATATGTAAAGTGCGAGTGAAGTTTTTTCACAATGAAGCTACCAATTTTTCACCACAGGGGTAATTGAAGAGTAATTTTCACCAAAGTGGTCAAAGGAGAAGACAAAACTTTCACGAAGATATTTTTCAGCTACAAGGATATTTTCAACAAGGGCATAATGAAGAAAGTCATCATGAAAGGAATAATTTTCTGTTTGAGGGAAGGAGAATGTAGGATGCATGAATCAAGGAGGAAATGGAAGATTCTTCAGGAAGCAAAGGTAGTTCCAAATCAATAGAGAAGAATGGATCCAAGAGTCAACTGTAGATGTAGTTTTAGGGTTTCTTATTCTTTTATATCTTTTCTTCTTCTCTCATTTGTATAGGTTCTCAACTTCTGAATTAGGAGAGTAAGGTAGAATATGTTGAGTCTGAGTCACATATAGAATATGTAAATTGAAATAGGTTGATTTTATGAGCAAGTGGTAACCAATTTGTGTAGAAACAAATTATTGTTCATGAAGTTGTCTCCAGATTTGTATGATTTTAATTATATGAATTCAATATATCAAGGATTTTTTGAGTTTGTCATCATAGCTTTCCTGTGATTGAGTTGTTTGGCCATGGTTCTCTTTCAAGTGAAGCATTAAATTAATTTGATCAGATAACTATAATTTTGAGTGCATAAGTAGGATTGGTAAGTAGAACTTTATGGCAATATAAGTGGGTTTGTTAATGTAAGGCATTAACATATTTTAAATCCATTGCTTGCACTTAATTTGTTGATAGGATCTTTGTTACAGTTTTATATTTGACTCCAGGGCCCATGATTAGGAACTCATCTATCACAAAGCCTGTGACATTTTTAGAAACATATCTAAATCATTTAAATACCTTTTACTTTGGTGAATCTTTGCTTTGTTATTTAAGTTATCTATGTTTCCTATATCTTCATGGTATTTGAAAGAGTATAGTTGCTAAATTTGAGAAAATTTTATTTCTTAACTATCTATGTTTTTGAGATGAAGATATCTAATTTATTTGTTCTCAAAAATGTTCAATGCAAATGGAATTATGTTTGAACTTGGTAGAATTTACAATACCCATCACTCATATACCTAAGAACTATTTGTTGTTATAGGTCTGTAATTTGTTGCTTGGCATGAGTTAATCATACATTTAGGCCTATAATTAGGAACACCCTCTTGAGTCCTATTGAGATCAAAGTGTAGAATGATTTCATCGCCTTGTTTATTGGCTTTTCTTGTCTTCAACCTATTGATAGTGCAAATTCCTTGTCCTAAATCTGTAATCCTTTGGCTTAGGCATTGTGTTTCTCCTTAGGGTTGAAGGCTACAAGAAAAATAACCAAGACAACCCTCAACCCTAAACCCTAATTTCTCAACCCTCAACTCTTAAACCCTTATTCCATAAATCCTTCAACCCTAATCTCTCAATCTTATAACTCTCAACCATCAAACCTTGACCATTTAACCCTCAACCCTTTAAACTCAACCCTTAACCCTTAAACCCTAATATCACAATCCTATAACCCAAAAACTTCAACCCTCAACCATTAAACCTCAATCCCTCAATCCTCGACCCTTAAACCCTAAACTCTTAATCCTAATCCCTCAACCCTAAATTCTTAAACCCACATCCCTCAACTCTTAACCCTTAAACCTCAACCCTTAATCCATATACCCTCAACCCTCATCTCTGGACCCCCAACCCTTAAACTATTAAACCCTTAAACCCTTAACATTTAAAACCTCATCCCTCAAGCCTCAACCCTTAAAATGTAAACCCTTAAACCCTCAAACCTTAAACCCAAATCCATCAACCTTTAACCCTTAAACACGTATCCATCAAACCTCAACCCCTAAACCTTATACCCTTAATTCCTCAACCTTCAACCCTTAAAACCTCGACCCTCAACCCTCAACCCTAATCCCTCATCACTCAAAGCTTAAACCCTCAATCCTTAAACCCTAATCCCTCAACCCTCAACCTTTCAACCCTCATCCCTCAACCCTTAACCCTTAACCCAGAAAACCTCAAACCTTAATCCCTCAATTCTCAACCCTTAAAAACTCCAACCTCAACCCTCAACACTTAAACCATAAACCCTCAAACTTCAACCCTCAACCCTCAATGCTAATCCCTCAACTTGATACCTTGGAACCTAATCCCTCAACCTTTAAACCCTCAAATCTTAAACCCTAATACCTCAACCCTCAACCCTCAAACCTTAACCCTCAAACCTAAATCCTTAAACCCTCAACCCTCTACCCTATACATTAAACCCTCAACCCTAACCCATAAATACTCAACCCTATACCTTAAACACTCAAGAATCAACCCTTAAAACCTAATCCCTCAACCCTCAACCCTTAAACCAAAAACCATTAAACTCTAATCTGTCAACCCTAAACCCTTAAACCCTCATTCCCCAATCATCTATAATTAAATAACTATTTCTAGTCAAAGCACAAATCACATTCCGAGTGTTGGCATTCTATTATTTTGACTAGCTTTGAAGGATGCTAACTATTGAGTCAGTGTAGAATCATGGGGGTCCAAACTAGGCCCTCAAGTGGCAAAGATAATTCATAAATACAAACTTAGTTAAATTGATATAAAATTTTGAATAAGTTATTAACATAATTTGAAAATAATATAAGAGAAAAATTTGTAGGAAATTGAATATAGTTTCTAACATGCTATTCATTTTCTAGTAAAATGTAAATCTATTTGGTAAAAATTTGAAATTTCAATGTATTAATACTAAATTTTCAGGAAAATATATAAAAAAAAATGTCTGACCAACCTAAGTACAAGAAAAAAATATATTTATTTGAAACTTTCAATATAGGTAGAGGAAACATGCCCGAATGTGTTGCTTTTTTTTGGTAATTTTTTTCCAAGTAAATAATTAGTTATGAATTTTTTATTTAAATTTTTTAAAACTATTAAAACACGTTTGTTTGACCACCGTAACTTGGTCTAAAATTTATGATTTTTTTTATTTTTTATTTTTTATCTTATAGTATGGGAAGATATAATTTGCAACATCTTTTGGATTCAAAAAATATGAAATCATTTAAGAATTATTGATTTTTCAATCAGCCTAACAATCAGGACTTTAGTCAGAATATACATATGAAATCAATAATTATTATTTATTTAATTCCAAATATGAAATATCTTATATTTTTACAAAGCTGGAAATTTTCTCAATAAACCCTTTTCATTTCATCAAATTTTGATTAAAAAAATGTCATCAACCATTTTTTGTCATATCGCCACTTTTTGGACCTCCATGATCTTGCACTAACCCTGTTGTATATCTCAATCAACACAAAAACCTCGAAAAGAAAACAAAACTTAAAAAGAAAAGTGCCAAAACCCCCCAAAAAAAATATTCACAAATTTACAAATAGGACAAGCAACTGACATCGGGGCTTGAAAATAATGCTTCAAGAATTGCTCATTCATGGGAAATGGAACATCTTTTCTAGTTAAAGTTTTAAGCCTGTAGTGCTATCACCTAAGATTTTAGAAACTTGGTAAAGGCTAGTCTATAACTTCTCAAACTTACCATGTTCACCATTACGCTCGTGTCCTTTATCCCAATAAAGGACTAAATCAGGCATCCTAAAAGTTTTTAATCTAGCCCTTTTGCCAAACCAATGTTTTACCATAGACTAGTGCCTGGAAAAATGTTCTATTGATCAAGTATGCTTTGCATCTAAATACATTAGTTGAAACAATTGAGTTTCAGTCTAGTCGTCTAATCCAATATACTTGCAGACACTGAAAAATTGTCCTTAACCTATGAACCCGCCTTTTCATATCAATTCCTCCTTCTACTTGCATAATTAAATAATTTTAATTATTTAATTATCTGTTAAGGTCATATTCCTCTATTAATTAAATAATTTTTAATTATTTTATTAATCCATTTTTTTATCTTTATTCCTCATTGATTAATTAAATAAATGTTATTTATTTAATTATGTCACTAATTAAGTCCCCTTCTTTCTAAAATTAAATAAATTCTTATTTATTTATTTTTTATCCACTTTCCACTATAATTAAATAATTATTTTTAATTATTCATTAGCCTTTTCTCTCCTAAACTTGAATTTTGAATTAAATAATTATTTAATTCAAAAGATTCCCTTTGTCACATTCATCTATAATTAAATAATTATTTTAATTATTTAATTATTCATTGGCCACCTAGATTAAATATTTTTTATTATTTAATTTCTCCTATCACCTTTTTATCCATTCCAATCTTATCTTCAACAACAAATCTTATCTTTTGAAAGCTCATTTAATCTTAGCCCTTGATTGAATTATCTCATAATTCGATCTCAACCTTTAATCCTTATCATTTCCCTAATTTTTCCCTAACCCTATTTCATACTACAACTTTCAATCTTGGACATTGATTACGACATCTTATTGACATCCAATCTCAACCATCAAACCAAATCAAACCTTTCCTATAAATCAACCCTCTCATAAGCTATTTTTGGGGGTTGATTCTTCAAGTATCCTTATGTTGCCAAAATCATTCTTGAATGATTCATCCATTTCTATCTATCATCATTCACCTATCATCTCCATCTCAATGTTATGTTATTGAATTGAGCAACTGGCATATCAAATCAATCAACAAATTCATCCATCATTGCATCTATTTGAGGTATTTGAATATTTGGATTAGGTAATGCATGTTATTTGTTTTATCATTTTTATTTTATCTAAATTTTTCATATACATTTTGGTGAACCTGATGTGAACCCCCTAACTAATTTTTAGCTCAATATTTTGGAAAATTTTGAAGAATTTTGGAGTTGGATCCTTTTTGTTGTAGGTTTTGCATAATTTTGGGACAAAACCCTAGTTTTCAAAGATTCAACCATATCTTTCAAAAAACTTTGTATTTTCTCACAAATTTTTTTCTTCAAGTTGGGGACAATATTAAGAGCTTCCAATCTAAAAATAAGATTTTTTGGAGCCGTTTTTATTTTTTTATAATTTTTTTGTTATTTTTCATGAAAAATCAATTTTGAGAGAAAATTAGAGATTTTTTTGGATTTCTTTATATTTATGGAAATCTCTTTAAACTTAAATAGGTGTTTATTCAATATTGTTTTAAGTTGGATGAAAAATAATTAGGCAAAAAATAGATCTTTGAAAATTAGGGTTTTACAAAGATTTGATTATATCTCACAAATGTTTGCAAATATTTTCACAAAAAAAAATTCCATAGATGTGGGACAATGTTAGACACCTTCATTCCAAAAATCAAAATATTTGGACTTGTTTTGAAGTTTTTATAAATTTGTAATGATTTTTCGTAAAAAATTAATATTGGCTGCAAAAATAAAATAAAATGGATTTCTTTACATTTGTGGAAAGCTCTTGAAATTTTAGTAAGGGTTTATTCTCTGTATTTTTATTTTTGACGCAAAGAACATTTCCAAAAATCAGATTTGTCTTGACTAGCTAACCCTCTAATATTGATGATCAATTATCTTGTTAGGGTTTGGGATTTGTTGTTGGTTTTGTGAATGTGTAGAAAAAAACACTTGAAAGGACAAATTGGATCAAGTGTAAAAAAAAAAAATTGGAGCTAAAGAAATTCTAGGTGCAAACATTCCATCTTTCATCTCTAATCATTGCTTGTCAACACTCTTCAAGTTGGGGCTTAAAAAGAACAACTTGTTTGATGACACATTTGGAATTTTGGGTCTAAAATAAATCTTGTTTGCTGTCACATCATTGAAATTGGGTTAAAATGAACCATTGTCTTCAATCACACATCTTGACTTGGGGTTAAAAAGAACAAGTGCTTGAACTATTTTACACAAAATTTAATTTTCTAAAGGGAAATTAATCACTACAAGTGTGAATCAAGTGTGTGTGTCCTCCAAAACACCTCACATGGTTCACTTTTGTCATACCCTTCTTAGGAGGACTACTTGGAGCACACACCCCTCCAAGGGATGACCTCAATCAAATGTGAATCCAAAGACATGCTCCTTTGGGAGTTGAAATATTGTCAATCTTGGCTAAGCCCCAAAGAACTTTATACCTTTGGGAATTGAAGGTGAAGGGTGGGTTACCCCTTTCTCCCATCTGTGTGGAAAGATTTTTCTTTCAAATCATCCTTAGTCAACCTTGTGCATCCTAGCTTAAGACCTAACTGGCCATACCCACTTGATTAACACTATGATTTTTTTTGTTAATTCAAGTGTTTGCTTAATCATAACATTTAATCTTGAAAGAAAAATTTATCATTGTGTTTGGCATGTGTGTTCATGCATTTACATGTGAGATATTTTGTTTGATATTTCCCAAGTCAAACTTCCAATAAAAACTTGTCACATCATCCAAATCATCCAATCTTGTCATTCCACATCATATCCTAATCATCATCATCTCTTTAATCCAATCAACACAATTTTACACCATGACAACATTAGAAGACATCGCACAAAAGCTTGTTCACATACTTCATGAACCTCAAACAAGCCAATCACCTTTAAACCAACAAATCATTCAAGGAATCCATGACATTATCCAAAAATTCAAACAAGCCAATCACCTCAAATGCAACAACTCATAGCACAAGCCAAATACCTCATGGCTACTTGTCAAATCCAACAAGCACAACATCAAGTCCAATCACCACATCAACAAATTTCACATCAATCCTATGTGTCACCTATATCATCATATCAACCAAATCCATCCACATATCATGTTTATCCTTCATCAACCTATCATACCTCTTCTAATTTCAACCCTTATCATAATAAATCCACCTTTCAACAACCATTATCGTATGCAACCCCTCCATCATCATTACAACAACAAATCATCCCGCTACAAGTCCAAACACCATTCCAACCTCAACACATTCAACCACATTCCTATGTGTCACCTTCATCATCATGCCAACCTAACCCATCTACCTATCATGGCAATGCCACATCAACATATCCACCCATATCACACCAAGAACATAGCAGCCCAAGTCCACCTTGGCAACAAAATCAAGAGCCTTTCAATTCTCATGTTCCACTTAACAAGGGGAACACCAATTTAGTTCATGCACCCTATAAATCTATCATACCACCTCCAAATCAAATTCCTATACCTAAGCCACCATGTCCTAGTCCTAATCCATTGGCATCTACACCTTCTAACAAATCAAACTCTTCATTACCCCCACCATCATCTAAACCTCCATCAAATCTACGCCCTAAATTCCAAATTTACAAAAGAAAACCTATGGCATTACCCAAATCCACCCATCCACCTACAAAGGATGTGACCCATGTGCTACTAGCAAGGAATCAAACATCACCATTTTATCCAAGTCACATGTTTGAACCTACCAAAGAGTCTTCAAACAACATGCCCATTCTTACAACCCAATAATGTATTCTCCTCCTTGAGCCCATTCAAGAGTCATCCCCTTCCACTTCCATTCAAGCAACCCAACAGGTATGTCAAGAGTCTACTCCCAAGCATGTGGAAACATCAAGCCCTATTCCTAATCAAGATCAAATCACTTTCATCCAACCTATCCATAATCTATATCTTTTCTATGATCAAGATGATATCCATAATGATGAAGAGCCTATCCATGAGAAACTTGATCCCATACCCATCTATGAGCAAGATATTCCAAATACACCTTCACCTAGTCCTATCCATGATCCATCAATGTCCACTTTCCTTGATGAGACATATGCCTCCCAAGCACACATAGAAGATTAAATAAATACCTTAGATCTAAGTGAACATAATGCTAATCAAGATCCTAATGATCCACCATCACCCAATATTGACCCCACTACAATTCCTCCATCATATCCTATTGGTCTTTCCACCCTCATTCATGAATGTTCCTCCTTAGAACCACAAAATCCATTATCTTCCCTTCATTTTCTCCATCCAATAAGGAACTCGTGTCTAGTTTTCCATATACACCTAGTCCCATTTTCCATTGCACACTCCAAAACATGAACCACCAAGGTAAAGGTTTAGACCTTCATGAACAAGGTATTTTGGATCCCATCTATGTCAAATTCCCTCCACCCTCTTGTGGCCTTGGATATACACCCCAAGGACACCAATCTCAAGATGTTGGTATTTCCTCCATGCATCCTAAGTACACTTTCCATCATAAATCCTATCATATAACTAAAACATATGTTTCCATCCCTCCTCCATCATCCTATAAATGTCAAAAGCATGTGACCATACACCTTCCATCATCAACTTTACCACCATTACTTCCAACTCCTATTATTCCTCCATCCACTTTACCACCATTACTCCCAAAACTTAATATCCCTACCATCCAATCCTCTTATCCATTTATCCATAAATACCGTAACATTCCTAATCATGACCAACAAGAAGCTTCCACTCATTCCACCATACCCATGGGATTCAAAAGAAAAAATTTCAATGCCTCTACCTATAAAGTAAAAAATCCTAAGGGTCATCATGCCTTAGGACATCAATACAAAAATTTAAAGAAAAATACATCCCAAAAGTCATATAAGCCCATACCTCCAAAAGTAAAGGCCAAAAATAAATTGGTTTGGGTCCCTAAGTAAAAAGCAATCAAGTCAAATAAGGCATCTACATCACAAAATCCCAACCATTTCCTTTCATCCAAAATTCACACTTCATTTATAAGAGATGTGACTAGTTTGTGTTTCTTTGGACCAGTTCCAAGATAAAAGACTATAAATGATCAAGAGGTAATTGAAATGACTGGTGCGGACCTTGAAGGTAAAAAGCTGATTTTGAGTACTATTGAATATTTAGTCATTATGTATATGTTGCAATGATTATTGGACACAAAATTTTCTTACTAAAAAATGACCACACAGTTTCTACTCTTGTCATTTACACTATGATTGATATGGTTAGGAATGGTATGAATTATGACCTTTGTGAGCTACTTCAATTTCATCTATTAAAGAACTTGAAAGAAATCAAGAAGAACAATAAAATTACATTTTGGTAATGGTATCTTAATAGTTTGTTTACTCTTTTACTTTATGAAAGAGTTACCAATAATTGGAAGGATAGAATGGAAAAACATAGAACCAATAGCTCATCAGATTAGGAATTTCATGAAAAATATTTATGGTTTGGATGCTCAATAAATTGCTTGTGCAACATTCTTTGGAACGTTTCAAATGAGAATGAATAAAAGAATAAGAATTCTATAAAATTTGGTTGAAAAATAATCCAGAAATATTAATTTCCTAGTCTCTATAGATTTATGTAACATGGAAGTAGTTGAATCCATACTTGTGTGGATTTCTGAATTAGATTATGAAGTAACTGAGGTAGAGATTGATCATTATGAAAAATTAATTCTAGAGAGCCCCAAGAACCCTAATAGCACATATGTAGAAGAAATTTCTATGACTAAAGCCTCTTGTAGTGCAATCGAAACTGAAAATAAGAGAAAAGGTATCGTTATCAAACAAGAAATAACAAAACCAAAAGGAAGTGAATTGGAGAGAGCTCAACATGAGCATAAAAGAAAAAATATTTGAGAAGTATTAAAATTTTTGAAGAAAGTGATCCCCAGTGTTAGCTTCAATTCATCTATATCAATTGTGGAAAATCTCAGGAGTATGATTAACTCTCTGAAAGTGTACATCTCTAGACTGGAAGTACAAGCAAGAAACAAATCTGTAGAAGATAATCTAGAAGTTATCAAGAAGAAATATATTGTTGCACATCATAGAGTTGTGAAGAAATTGAAAGAAGTGGGTATGTGTGGGATCATCATGGAAAAAACATGACCTTAAGTGGTAAGAAATTCAAAAAAATCAGAGTTAGGCAACTTGAAGTAAAAATTTGAATAGGTTATCTATATTATTTCAAAAATATGTAAGAATAGAACCTGTAGCAAATTGAATGTAGTTTGTAATCTACTAGGTTTGTTTAAATATATATATATTTGGTGTAAATTTGAAATTTCAATGAAGTAGTACTTAAATTTTAGGGAAAAAATAAGAAGTAGCTGTTTGTCTAACCACCCTAACCACAATAAAATGATAATATTTTTTTATAAGATTTTAGATATAAGTAGAGGACTCATGCCTCGATGTGATGCATAGTTTTTGTAAATTTTTTCCAAGTAAATAATTAATTATGAGTTTTTATTACAAATTTTAAAAAATATAAAAAATTGTATGTCTAACCACCTTAACTTGGTCAAAACTTCATGAAATTCAATATTTCTTTTTTTAATCCTATAGTATGTGAAGCATAGAATGTGACACATGTTTTGGATTCAAAAAATGTGATACCCTTTGAAATCTATAGATATTTTTTAATCAACCTATCAAACAGGACTTTAGTCGTAATTCAAATAGAAAATGAATAATAATTACTTATTAAATTCAAAGTAAAGCATAATTTATATTGGTGGAAATTTGAGAATATCCTTTAAAAACACTTTTTGTTTCATCAATTTTGGTTAAAAAAATAGTCGTCAGCCACATACCCATCATATTGCCACGTTTTGGCCCATCATAATCCTGCACATATCCAAGTTTAGGACTATGAGAAATAATCCTAGGAGTTACTATCTTTCTACTTGAACTAGTCCAATAGGACATTAAATGCAAGAGAAGAAATAAGAAATAATGAAATTTGATTAAGTACTCAAGAAGATGTGTAGAGCTTGGTAGATGATAGGGACAATAAGAGATGGTCCAACATTGTGTAACTTTAGGAAAAACTCTTTTCCCTACGGAATCAAAGAATAAAAAATGATTAAGTAGTTTGTGGCACTTAGATATTTGATAAAACTCAGGTATATTCTTATATCTAGTTCCCTTGATAGTGTTGGTAACCCATTAGAAATAAATCTCAGTCTCAACACTATGGAAGAAGGTATAGAGTCTTTGACTAATCGTGAACTACTTTACAAGACTCTTGCAAGTGCAAAGGGATCGTGAAAAGAATGAAAAGGTTCATGGAAGGATACCCTAAAGAATCTCAAAGGATCTTCTTCTTTAGGTTAATATTTTTTATTTTTCATGTTTGGTCAATTTTTTATGCATATACATATTCAAGGAATTATATTGAACCCCCTCATGACCTTTTTCATTGATGTCAAAGGGAAGAGATAGATAGATAGCAGAAAAAACTCTCTTTTTTTTCAAGAACAATTTTGTAAGGAGAAGCATTAACCTTGAAAGGGGGGGTATTCAATTGCTTTATATTGGGATAATTTTTTTTTTGATATACATGTTGCCATCAATGCCAAAGGGGGATATTGTTGGAAATATGGGTGCCTAGCAACATGAGAATGAAGTGTATATAGGTTGTTTTGGTTGTTCTAGTGTTGTTTTTTATATACATGTTGCCATCAATGCCAAAGGGGGAGATTGTTGGAAATATGGGTGCCCAGCAACATGAGCATGAAGTGTATATAGGTTGTTTTGACTGTTCCAGTGTTGTCATTGATGTCAATATTATGGAAACATTGTGGGAAACATATTTGGTATATCAAAATTTGATCTATACTGGAAGTGTTCTTTAGTGATGATGTAGTGCATTGGTTTTTGAGTCTAGAATTTAAAGCAAGAAGAGATATGACTCTACTCCCTTTATCTCATTATTATGACTCATTTAGATAGCTATATCTAGGATCTTGAGAAATTTTTTCTTGTATAGAAAAAGTTATCAATGATAGAGTTTAACTCTGCACACTACAATTGTTTCTTTGTTCTATATACCATCATGGGAGACTCTACATTTTCTTAGGAAGAATATTTTGATGCTCTGGTTCTAATGGTGATCTCTTTGATGCTAATGTGATGGGAAATTGAAATAATATTGGATATGGAAGGTGTTTACCTTGGGAAGTGTGTGTTGGTTTGGAGTTTTTGTGATTAGGTCCTATTCTTGGTTGACCTAATATATGACATGTATTAAGAAGAATAATTATGTTAGTGGATCCCTTATAGATCTATGCTAAATTGATATCATACACCACATGGATAAAAATATTTTAAATCTTATATGGTGTTGAAAAGAGCAATTTTGATTGGTTTGTTTACATCTAATTAGGTTGACCTAATTGATGTATAAAATATACTTGTATATATATAACTTTTTGGAGTTGAAGTAAGTGTGAGAGTGTGATTAAAGATTTGTATGATTTAAAGGATATTGAGAATGTGGGAGCTTAAATGATTTATTAGATGTAAGAAATATACTGTGGGAGAAGTCAAGGATCATAGTAGAATTGTTATGTGACTGCTATGTAGAGCGAAACTTCACATTTAGAGCCTCATTGGAACTAAACTCAACACATAGAAGGTGTATCCTATCAGATCAATCTTTTGGTGGTGACCCTTATCTTTTGTATCTTGGTGGTTAGCCATTCCATCTTGTATCCTAACTTTGAGCCTTTTAAGAATAGTGAGTCCTGGCAGTGAGCCCTCTAATATATTGTAATTGGATATAATATATTGTGAGCTAATCCTCACCATGGTTTTTACCATTTTAGGTTTTCGATGTAAAAATATTGTGTTGATGTGCTTTGTGGTGTCATGTTCATTTTAATTTCTTCATTCTTGTTTGCAGTTATATGTGCGTTAATAATTGGGTGGTTTATAGCTGAGTCATTTAATAGAATATTGATTCACCCCCCTCTTAGTATTCTAGTTAATCAACAAAATCTTCTTCTTCTCTATAGTTAGGATGTCACCCTATATCTGGAACTTCTTCAACTATTGGAAACATAATGGGATCTCCTTTAGATTGGTTTTATTTAAATTGTTTCATCTTGGCATTCAGTTTCTCTCCCTACTCTTGGACTTCTTCTTCTGTTAGGTCAAGACTTTCTTCTTGAATTATAGGATTCCTTCCTAAAGCTTATCTCATTTCCACCATATTGACCGAGGGTGGAGAAGTGAATATATTTTCTGCCTTTTGTGATGAAGACCTTATCTTAGCTCATTCCTATTTTTTCATTCTCACATCCTCACTGGTCATAGGCTGAGCTCTTGGATTTACTCTAGAAGAAAAGGTCAGATTTGGAATTTCCATTACATTGGCTAAGGTGGCCATAGTTCTTTGTGCTGGCTAGCTGGCTGTGATACCATTGGAATTCCCAAACCTTACGTATTGGGAACCCCCTATTGACCTTGCTCAACTGCCTCTATTTCTATAGTCTTTCTTTTATTTTTAGCAATCCCTCCATACCCTAATTCATCCACCAAATTTTTCTTTCTCTTAACATTGCACGGGTATGTGGGCTCTATACTAATTTCTTTCAATGCCTCAACATAACTATTAATCGAGTATTGAGTATATGTCATTACTTGCTTAGAAATATCATCGATGGTTAGTATCTCCTTCTTTGTATAATCTAGGACTAGGATGGGTTCATTAAAAAAAGTTGTAACATAAAATGTACTCAATACCTTTCCATTATTAGTATCCATTTTTTTTTAATATCATGAGTTCCAAGAAAACTTTACTACTAATGTCAACCTCAGGTATGACCTTTTCCTTACATCATGATCATCATCATAATTAAGCTAAAAATCCTCTAGCTAATAAATGCGAGCATACTTCTTGCTTGTTTTCTTGGAAAGATTTTCATCTAGATCATAATTTTTCATCTAAGTGAAAAGAAATCCAACCCATAAAGTTTCAACTCCCCCTCGCACATACCAACACTTTTGGCTACCAAGAACTTATAATTCCCAATTGTGATAGGCAATTTAAGAGAAGATTTCTTGCGTGCTTGTCCAAAAATAGCATGAAATAGTTGCACCTATCTCACTAATTCCAATAATAGTAGTTTATCTATTACATACTTGGGTAGCTCATGAAGGGGCATCCTGTAAATCCTTCCACCCTGATATAGGTGAAGGTAGGAAACTAAATATACCAGCCTTGAATAGCCTTGATAACACCCTATGCTTCAATGGATATTATTTTTGACTTGTCCCCTTCCATTATTTTCATGATCTTCATAGAAAAAACATCATTTACTCTCTGGTAATGCTCCCGGTATTGTTGGATAGTAATCTGGGGTATATAAGTATAATTCAAATTATTGCCTAGTTCTCTACCTAGGGTACCAACACTATTCAATCCTAGTATATTTTCCCTTAGGGCATAGGAGAAGACAACATATGAGGACATGGCGAACTATTGGGTGTCTGAGAATGACATTATTTTCTCATGCAACTTGTCACTAGTAAAATTTACCCAATTATTTCACATAGGGCCTTCCATTTTTCTCACTATAAGCTCAAAAATCTAGGGTTTGAAATTATTTACATCTTTTCATCTAGTTATCCTCTTCAATAGGTTTATTATGTCATGGACATCCTTAATAAATTTTGACCTTGGGATTTGCTTCATCTACTTCATAGGATGCTCTTGGAACCATGATGAAATCTTAAGGCTTCTATTTTTTTCTTCAGTGTTTAGGTATGTTGTGGCTAGAACCTACATATCCAACAGATTCATCTATTTGAACATGGGGAGCCCAAATATGTATACAATTCCCTCTATGGATAGGTTAGCATATACTCTTCCTTCTTTCTCAATCACCCTCTTGTTTGGGTCATACCATCTCATGCATTTTAATACCAGTTGAGGGGTGTCCATCGCCAGTGGAAACCCTCCTACCGAAAGCAGCCCATTTGCAACAATATTCTTAGCGCACTAAGAGACACCTTCTTGTCGAATCCACATAACAAATTCATGATCATTGAATCCTCTTGGGTGAGTATTTGTAACTGTTCCACCAATTGATACAACTTGTGAAATGGGGAATTCAAATTCCTCATCTATTTTCTTCTTCCTAAAAGTTCTTAGATTTCTTTTGATTTCCTGCATTATTAGAAAATATGTGCCTTATGTGTGAGTTAGGGTTAAATTAAATCATACATTTTTTATAATTTATGAAATTCCTTTACTCATGACATTTACAGTTTGTAATTAGGTTACATTCTTTAGAAATAATCATCATTTCAATGACCTAACTAGTGGTAACACCATCTAACCTAGGCCATGCATGCATAAAAGAATTAATAGAAATTCAATTACTAGAAGCATACTTGGTTTCACTAATAAGGTGAGTAATTGAACATAGGTTTAAAACCCTAGTAGTTGTGTTCTTCAACATCCTAAAACTTACCCTTCTTTACATGCCACAATATTGGTTTTAATTCTTTGATATCCTTATGGGTGAGTAATTTGGCATAATGTAGAAAGTTCTTAAAGCAACTACATTCTCAATGTTGTTCCAAGTATGTGTGTTGTTTTCCACCTTCATAATTTATTTTACTATGAATTAATTACCTTGAAGAAAGATGCAATCATGGTGAATTAGGGTTCAAATTATGAACTCCTTTACTCAAAAGGCCTTAGAGGAAGTGTCCATCTTGGATACTTAATGATTTACAATTGAAAAGGTTAAAATTATCCGACACTAGACATTGAAGAATTACTAGGTGTCTAGAAATTTACCCATCAGATTCATGAGAATTGGGTGCAAAGGAATACCCAAGACCAGGTGTGATGATACAAAATTGGTTCAAAATGAAACTTGTACAAAAAATTTTGATCTCTGGTTCCAACCGGAAGAAAAACCACTACTGGGCTAACTTGGGAAAAAAATGATATGCGAACACTAGGACAATTTGACTTGAGTGACAACTTATCGGGCATGAGGGTGAGTGTACTCTCATGGGGGTCCAAAAATTGGTAATATGACAAAAAAAATGCTGATTACTTTTTTTATCTGATTTTAATAAAATGAAAAGGGTTTACTAAGAAAATTGTCAGCTTTCCACCAATATAAGGTATTCCTTATTTGGAATTAAATACATAATTTTTATTTATTTTATGCATGTATTCTAACTAAAGTCCTGATTGATGGGATGATTGAAAAACATCTATAATTCTTAAATTATTTAATATTTTCTTAATACGAAAGATGCAACACATTCTATGCTTCCCATACTATAGGATAAAAAGAAGAAAAATGAATTTCATAATTTTTTTACCATGTTATGGTGGTCACATAAACAAGTTTTAATATTTTTAAAAAGTTTAAATAAAAAAATTCATAACTAATTATTCAGATGCAATAAAATTACAAAAAAAATGTGGCACATCTGAACATGTGTCCTCTACTTATATTGAAATTTTAAAAAAATATATATATATTTTTTTTGTACTTAGGTTGGTCAGACATACACGTACTTTTTTATTTAAAAAAAAATTAGTACTACTGCTTTGAAATTTCAAAATTTCACCAAATTGATTTTTTTTCCAAAAAAGGACTAGTATCTTAGAAACTATAGTCAATTTGCTACAAAATTATTATTACATATTTTTCAAATTATGTTAATAACTTATTTAAATTTTTATGTCAATTTTCCTAACTCTACTTTTTTAATTTTATTGCCACTTAAGGGCCTATTTTAGACCCCCATGATCCTACACTAACCCATGATGACTAGCCGAGCAAAAAGAGAAACTTGCAGAAGATACAATATCCTTAGAGGATTGATGTTGATACCCAGGACCTAGGGATATAGTTGGAACTAATAAAGGCTGGGGAAAACATTTTGCAAACACTCCAAGTCCAAAAAGTCAAAATATTCAGAGGTGGTCAATAAAGTTGCATAAAAAACTCACCATTTTACCATTTCCTCTTAAAGTAGAACACCAAAACAAGCAAAAAGCCAATGGCAACAGAAAAAGAGGGGGTCCACATTTTTCTAAAGGGAAAAATGGGATGTGTTCTGAGACTGGAAACCACCTACTTCCATGGGAGAAGTAATTTTTAGAAGAATAAAATTATGTACTTTCATGAGGATGTAGTGTCGAAAAAATTGCACCTTGCTTGATTCAGGAATAATTAATGATAAATTGGACCTAATGGTGTCTTGATCTACTATTGTGAGGTGTTTTACACATCGACATTAGGTATTGGGACCTTTTAAAAGTATAATGTACCTATTTTTCCCTTAATTCAATGTTTTAAAATGTATTTAATTGTATTCTCACATTAATCTAGAAGGCTTGTAATTTAAACTTGGTTTTAATCTAATGTTCTAATGTGTTTTACACATTCACATTGGATCTTCTGCCTTTCTAGGCTATGTGGACCTCATTTTAATGTTGTAGAGAGTATTTAAATAAAATTTCACATTGAACTTTGCATACCTAGCCCTAATCACCCTTTATATCATCATTAATAGGCCCCTAGGCCCCTCATTTTTGCATCTCGAGGTATGGTTTGACTAATATCTCAATAAAAACAATTTAAAACCCTAAAATCTTGAAGACCCACCTCAAAAACCTCAAGGTGGGACACATTTTACACCTTGGGTGAATGATTCCCCTTAGGTGGGACCTAATCACCAAGTGTGGTGAATGAGTCCCTTTTGGGGACTTTTTCAAAATTGAGCATGAAAAGTGCAATTCTAACTTGAACTTTGATGAATGTCAGCCTTGGGGATCAAAATAATGGTCATTTGAGTGGCTTTCCTATATAAGTGAGATTTCAAATCCCCATTTCATCCTAATGAATGCAAGTATCATACATTCAGGCCATCAAGTCAAGCAAGCAAGAGTTAAGCAATTCAAGTCTTCATAAGGTCATCAATATAGCTTTCAAGATCAATTCTAAGGAATTCAAGAGAAAGATTCTTCATTGATTGTTATATAAATTCAAGATCCATAATCATAGGAAGGTTCTAATTATATTATTTCATGTTAATGCTTCATTTTATTTCATTTTTTGGTTTAATTACCTAAATAAGGTTTGACCAACGCAATCCCCCATTCCCTAACAATCAACTTTTTTGTTCTTCTTTATGTGATTACAGATCTAGGTGCTTTGGAGGCTTGGAGATGATTGAATAATAGGTTTCAAACTTGTTGGAGTCATCTCCCCATTTCCTAGGTCATAATATTTACAAAAAACAAACCTACAGGTCTGAAACTAACAGTTTCAAATGCAGAAATCAAGAGGAACAAAAAGATAAGACTGAGAAGTGTAGATAAAAAAATTGAATTCCCAAAAAAGAAAAATTAGACTCATTCAATGAAACTAAAAGTGGTGAATGAGTCCCATTTTTTGGTCAATTTTAAGATTTTGGCATTTTTAGATACCCTTTTTTGAGAAACCTCTTCCTGTGTAGAAACCCTGATTTGGGATTGACTCACCCAGATTGGTGAATGAGTCCCAGTGGGAAAAAAATTAGAATAGTATTTTTTCTAGCCTTCAAAACATTTCTAGGTACACACATTTTGTTCTGTGGCTCTCTATTTTGTCTCATTTTCATTTCTAGGTCATTTAAATCAAGTTTGCATATCACATTGTGTTTTTGAACTCATTCTCTTTCTAAGTTTACAGTTGGTGGTGAACCCTTCATTATACATCATTCAATCCCTAGAACCTTCCCTTTGAAAGATCTCAATCTCCTTTGCATTTAAATCTTTGGGGTTTGTTCTTGAGTGAAAGGTTGAAGAATTCATCTTTCTCCTTTTAGGTCTAAAACCTCACAAGTGAAAGAAAGCACCACATTTTTCTTGATTTCATTTTGGTGAACCTTCTTTTCAAATACCTTCTTTTTTTATTTTGGAGTCCATCATCATCCTTGAGCTAGCTTACATTAACTTTGCATTGGTTAGTTTTCATCTAGGGTTTCTAAATTTTTCCATTAGTAAAAGTGCATATAGGTTGCATTTTTGCATTTCAAATAATTGAAAATCATCAAAAAACTACATTTGGATTTAGGATACACATCATAAA
Organism: Sequoia sempervirens; assembly: GCA_007258455.2. Classification (NCBI taxonomy): domain Eukaryota; kingdom Viridiplantae; phylum Streptophyta; class Pinopsida; order Cupressales; family Cupressaceae; genus Sequoia; species Sequoia sempervirens. The sequence continues at coordinate 252,613,091 of VDFB02379711.1, read as the reverse complement.
AACTAAAAATCATAAATATCAATTGCAAATTTTTGAAATTTACAAAAAAAATCCCTACTAGGACTCATTTTCCACCTTGGGTGAATCGGTCCTAGTGCACCCTTGAAACTGCCTTTTCCAACACTAAAAACCTTGTTTATGCATTTCTATTTGTTTCCATTAACTATCTGTTTCAGTTGGCTTAGTTTTTGTTACATGCATTTTATTAATTCTAGCTTAAATTGGTCCATTTCATTGCTCAAATTCTAAATTTTCATTTACAACATTTCATCTTTTAAGTTGTTACATAGTATAATAAGCAATTTACCTTTTTTCAAATCTAAAAAATTGCATTTAAATAGTTCACTTTAAGTCATTGCATTGCACTTTCTTTACTTTTCCATGACAACATGTTTTCTTTCAAGAGATGTGGCTTTGATATGGTTAAAAATGGATTTCATAAGTACAACATCCCCTCTTATGAGTTTAATTTAGAGTACAACAATGAGGTCATTGAGAAACACACTAGTTATCCTTCTACTTATGAGAACATCCTAGAGCAAGTGGATCAAACCATTGATATAATCCTTAATATTACATTTCCCATTGGTGAGGATGGTAGTGTTGACAATCATAACAATCATACTTGTTCTTCTCCTGATACCTTTCTTATTAGTGACGAAGGCATCTTGGTGAAAGAAGATACAAGCATTGAGGGTCCTAATTGTCCCTCTCCTCATTCCCCTTTGGAAGATATTGGAAAACAAGAAGATGAGATTATAGAAACCTTTCTAAACATCAATTTTCCTAATCTCCATACATCCCTTGCTTGTGAGAATGTTTTAGCGAAAGAAGATGATATCATAGATAGCCATGACAATCAAATTTTTCCTACTCCTAATATCCCTCCTTGATGCAAAGAGGATAGATTGGTGTTAGAAGATATACCTATTAAGAGTCATGAGAATCTTTCTCCTCCCTTCCCTATTGCTCCCACCATTTCAAAAGACCTATTTGGTAAGTATGAAAATCATAGTTATCCTTCTCTTGATTCCTCCCCTACTTTTGATGAAGTTTCTTTACAAAATCTAACCATGGATGAACATATTACAAGCTCTCCTACTAGGGTAGATAGTAGGGCACAAGAGAATGATACCTTAGAGAAAAATGAAAAAAAAATAGAGCCTTCCACTAATCTCCCCATTATCGATAAACAAGACAATCCAACCATTGATAAATCCCTTACTTGTGATGAAGTTATTTTGGAAGAACAAATCCTTGAATTCCAATAGAATTTGGTTTGTAATTCTCCTAAAAACTCTCCTCCTAGGGAAGATATCATGGTGCAAGAAGAGGAAAACATTAACAATAATGATATAATGCCCTTAGATGAAGATGATGGAGTAGCATTGAACTCTCATTCACTAAGGGATGTTAATATTATTCAACCTCAACTCATCCTTTACCCACCTAAGAATAATGTATTGCAATAGCCAATTCATAATATCGTTGCTCATACATATAACACTAGGAATAATCTACAACCTAGAGAAACACCTTTAGTATCCCTCTCATTGCCTAATCCTATCCTACCTAACCCTTTCTTACTAGGTCCTCGTGGAAAGGAGTACAATATTGTTGAAAAACTTAAAAATACTCCTACAAAGATATCCCTATGGGACCTAATTCAAAATTCACCTAATTATTACACCATACTTCAAAAAACCTTACAACAAGCTCCTATCCCTTCTAATGCACAACCGAATGACATAGCAACCATGATTCGAGGAATACATGCTAACATTGTTTTCGACCACAGTGAACTCCCCCTTTGGAAGTGCAAAAACAAAATGAAGCTTTCATAATAATATCTCAATACAAAAGAAAAGTGATAAAATGAACCCTTGTTGACAATGAATAAGGCCTTAATGTATGTAGTGTGACCCTTTTGGATAGGTTTGGTGTTAATAAATCAAACATTCAACCCACCTCTTTATATATTAGTGGATTTGAAAATGTAGGAAAGAAACTGCTCGGTGTGATCACTTTGCCTATTACAGCTGGAAAGACCACATTGGAAACACTGATCCATGCTATGCCACATGATATTTCATATCATCTTATTTTAGTTAGGCCATGGATTCATGCAATGAATTGGGTGCCTTCCACTCTTCATCGTAAAATGAAGTATTTCTACAACAACAAAGTGTACACACTTGAAGTTGACCTTGAACCAAACAATTGTTTGAACATTGAAGAAAACAAAGAGAATCATTTGAACACATTGACACCAACTACACAAGTCAAACTTGTGCAAGACAAAGAAAAAAATTTGAGGGAATCATGAAGCTCTTAGAAGATGATTGGGGTTCCTTAGATTTTGACCATACATTCATGGGAGAATACAAGATCATAAACAAATACTTTCAAAAGGAAAAAGAAAAATAAGAAGACCCTTCAAAATAATCCACCTCAACCACTTTAGAACAAAAGAAAACAAATTAAACAACAAACTTTGATGAAAATGATTATGAACAACCACCAAATCCAAAAGAGATGAAGAAGGTTTATGGAAAATGTTATGAACTTATGAGACAACTTGGATATAGTGGAAAAGGATGTGGTGCTAGAGAACAAGGTATCTATGTCCCGATCAATCCTAACATGCAAGAAACAACTCATGGTCTTGGTTATTGTCCTTTGATCTAGAAATAAACAAGTGTTCACTTAACATCATCACTCTCACAAAAGATTCTTCTAAGCTGATTTTAACAATAATGCATCCTGAACTAATAAACACTAGTAGTCTTGGCTATTATTCTTTTCCTAAAATCAAACAAACAAAGAAATTTTCACTTAATTTCAATTTTATCTCACAAAAATTTAATGATTTGAGTTCATTATATTTTACACCCTTGTGTAAAGGAGAGAACAAAATGTCGCAATCTAAGGAATCTTGTGTAGGTATGACATCTAGTACTAAGCAAGATATATTTTTTGCATAATAAAGGAACATCTTCTACTATTAATCAAGAGGGTATCTTGTCGAGACTCCTCCAAGATCATTGATATCCCTTCCTCCAAGAACACAAAATAAATTTTATTACAAGACTTTAGTTTGTGCATATCATAGAGTTCATGGTCATGCTACTAACAAATGTAAGTCTTTATGTAACAAAATTCTACATCTTCAGGAGTGTGATGCTCTTCCTTACATTGAAGAGCCTAATTCCTCTAACTAATACTTACATTCATCCTATTTGGCTCACCCTTGTCCTACACTAAGTGGGGGAAAGGGGTTAGATAGCCTTGTCTTCATATGTCAGTTGTCATCTCTTTTGGCTACTTGACCATGTTTCATGTACATCTATGAGCAAGCTTGGGATGTGGAAGACATGCCTTAAGTTTCCTCACATGTGAAATACTTATTCATGATGTATCTTATTGGAAACATATGACTTGTTATATGGCTTTCCACATAAGCTCTCATATCTTCTTCTACTTTAAAGCAATCACTTTAAAGTGAAGGCATACATCGACACTCATCATGTTTTACTATGCAAGTTTTCTTTCTTCTTGTGATGCTTCCTTTTCATGGAGGTGTCATTCGACTTGATTTACTCCAAGAGCATGATATTTCTTCAACGTGTCCTCTCTTGGAAAAATTAGGCACAATGTTCCCTAAGAAGAGAGCTTGCATGAACTAAGAAAAATCCCTTTGAACATACCTTACACTATTTTGGCGTTTAAAAAAAACTATTATATCATGGCCACCTTGCATAATACACTTTGAATGCCTATGGAGCCATCCTATTTGTCTATGATCTTCAAGCATACGAAGTCTTGCTTACCTCATGGAGCTTGAAGATCATTTTTGTGTGGCACCTTATCAAAGTTATTTAGAGGTATAACTTTGGCATGGTTTGAGCAAGAAGCCCAATCTGAGGCATGACTTTCCCCATAGGTACTTGCGTGTGTGTGAGTGCATACCAGCCATGATTGTATATTTATCACCTTTTAGTACTTCTCACTCGGTGGACAACCAAGAGTTCCATCACCTTAGAATGAGTATGCATTTTTGGACAAACAACCTAGATCTGATCCACAACATGTTGGAAAAATGGTCGAAGCTTCATCCACCTTTTTACTTTTTCTCATTTATACTTCTCTTCGTTCTAGTTATTGCCATTGGAAGATCACATATTTTTTTTGCTGAAAATCATTCACCTTGTGCATGTCCTTTTGTGGTTATGTTAGTTTGAATTAGGATCCTAGATCTTAGGGGCTTGACCACCTCCTTCATCATTTTAATCCTATACCATCCACATTGGTATGATTAGAACCCTCTTGAATGTCTACTTTAGTGTGAGTTTGAAGCAAGTTCATCCTCTCACTAAAGTGGGGGCTAAATGTAGTGTCAAAAAAAGGGCACCTTGCTTGATTCAAGAATAATTAATGATAAATTGGACAAAATTATGTTTCCTTGATCTAGTGTTGTGAGGTGTTTTACACATATCCACATTATGTCTTGGGCCCTTTTCAAAGTCTAATGGATCTATTTTCCCCTTAATTCAATGTTTTAAAATGTATTTAATTATATTCTCACATTACTCTAGAAGGCTTGTAAATTAAACCTAGTTTTAATCTAGTGTTGTAATATGTTTTACAGATTCACACTGGATCTTGTGCTTTTATAGGCTATGTGGACCTCATTTTATTGTTTTAGAGTGTATTTAACCACACTTTCGCATTGACCTTTGTGTCCATAGCCCTAATAACCCTTTATATCATCATTAGTAGGCCCCTAGGCCCCTTATTTTTACATCCTAAGGCATGTTTTGACTAATATCTTGATAAAAAACACTTTAAAAACCACAAAATCTTGAAGACCCACCTCAAAAACCTTAAGGTGGGACTCATTCAACACCTTGGGTAAATGAGTCCCCTAGGGTGGGACCCTTTCAGCAAGTGTGGCAAATGAGTTTCTTTTGGGGACTTTTTAAAAATTGAGTGGGAAAAGTGCAATTCTAACTTGAATTTTGATGAATGTCTACCTTGGGGATCAAAATAATGGTCATTTGAGTGGCTCACCTATATAAGAGAGATTTAAAATCATCATTTCATCCTAATCAATCCAAGCATCATACATTCATGACATCAAGTCAAGCAACCAATAGTTAAGCATTTCAAGTCTTCACAAGACCATCAAGATAGCTTTCAAGATCAATTCTAAGGCATTCAAGAGGAAGTCTTCATCAATTGTTGCATAAATTAAAGATCCATCATCATGGAAAGGTTCTAATTACATTATTTCATATTCATGATTCATTTTATTTCATCATTTGGTTTAATTACCTAAATGAGGTTTGACCAAGGCGAACCCCCATTCACTAACAATAAATATTTTTGTTCTCCTTCTTTGTGTCATTGAATATCTAGGTGATTTGGAGGCTTGGAGGTGATTTAAGAATAGGTTTCAAACTTTTTGGAGTCATCTCCCCATATTCTAGGTCATAATCTTCACAAAAATCACCTACGAGTCCAAAATTGATAGTTTCAAATCTAGAAATCAAGAGGAACAGAAAGAGCAGACTAAGAGAATTACTGAACTTGACTCCATTTTCTGACAAACGTTTGTATGTCATTTGACAAAATTTTTTTGGACAATCAACGAATTGACGAAAGAATTTTCATTGTCATTTTTTCATCAAAATTTTGATGATGAATTAAACGCCAAAATAATGGCACAGATTCATCGGTCGTAAGCATCATAAAATGACTCATATGTTTGTCAGAATATCGATGAAAAATTCGTGTATCCACCGAAAAATTATAACAAAAATGCAATTGCAATGGCTCTTCTGAAGCATCGAAAGAACACCAGAAATTCGTTGCCATTTTGATGAAATGGGAAAAGAGTTACGACGAAGCCTTCATCGCAACTATAGCAACTTCGTCAAACCTTTTTGGTGATTCGTTGGTGGCCTTCATCAAAATTGTGATGAAACATTGCAATTATTTTTTAAAAATATTCATTGAAATTTACCATCATGGAGACTCTTGGCGATGACCACCGAAGCCAACCCATCGGTGAGAGATGAATCATCAACACATGATAGAAAAATAACTCTGATAGTCCATGTCTTTCCGGTGACTTCCATTGGCAAGATAGACCCAATGTCACACCGATCTGACCTCTTCAGAAGTTTTAAATAGACCTACACCATGTGATCGTGAAGACTCTTGGAAATGACCACCAAAGCCAACCCATTGGTGAGAGATCAATCATCAAAACAAGATAGAAAACTCACTCTGATAGTCCATGTCTTGCTGATGACTTCCATCGGCAAGACAGATCCAATGTCACACCAATTTGACCTCTTCAGGATTTTTGAACACTGCAGGTTATCAGCAAGACATTCTGAGGGTCTCGCCGATTAAATAAGTGTCTAAGAGCAAGTAAACATATGGAGCTTATTAATTTTCTTATTTTGGGGTTCTTTAAATCATAGAATAGATACCATCTTCTTGTGTATAATGTACTTATATTCAGATTTGAATTCGAGACCAATTGTCATTGCACATTCCATTTTACTTGCACAAAGTATTATATAAGAAATATATTGATAATGCCAAATGATTTATGGTGTTGTACAACTTTACCTATCATCACAGTTCTGCTATTCCCCCCTAGAGAATCATGTAAAGACAAGTTTACAATACCAAGTCAAATATTATCAAAAATACTTACTTCCATACAAATTAAATGATTATTCTCACAATAGCAATTGTCTAATCACAAAAACAATTCCATGAAAGGTTATCCATGCTTCATAAGAGATGACTGATCATACATACAAACTGCAAGATGCATAGAAAAAGCATTACACTTGAGAACAACCAAGGGATAACAAGGGAAGGAGTTAAGAAACTTCTGGATTGAAGAGAAAATATGTAGGGAAAATTTTGATCAGTGTCAAGAGAATAGAGCTTGTAGAACATATTCTTGACCTAATCAAGCTCTTGAACAACTTAAACAAAATTAAAATACTCACATACATGAGACATGTAATGAAATTCCAATATCTGTTATCTTTTTCATTAATGCAAAGGTAGGTAAAGGAGAAATAATTATAATTGTAAAACTATTCATAGTCCAGTAAATTATGTTCATAGTTTGTGTTCAATGGACCTCAGTTTTATCATTATACTACCCATCTAATACCATATTTTAATCCAGGGTTCAACTATCTCAAATCTAAAGAAGCACCTTCAATTAACCATTTAAAGTACTATAAAATAAGGTAAGACTTTTACTTGAGAAAGATTGGGTACATTTGTAGGATTAAATTTCTTGCAATCATCAGGATTTATTGGCACATAGACACAACCTACAACATATGAGGTAATGGATGACTACAAGTTAGTGAAATGGTCCTTAATATGTGACTGGTTTGCAAATTGATTGGTAGAAAATAAGGTTACAAATAGATCTACATAAAAAATTATGAGGAAAATCTACTGTAATCATCAAAATAGATGAAAAGTGCAAAGGAAAGAGTTGAGCTACATCTCTAGAGCCTAAAAAAAAACATGCAAGAAACATAAAAAAAAGAAGAACAAACCCAGTTTTTGGATGAATACAAAATGGTGCCTTCAACAAGTGATTCATACAATTTCACACCTGATAGGACATTAAGAAGAATTTAGTCTTCCTCTGTGAAATTAACTACTTATAGAAAAAACCAAAAAAACAATATTATATACCTCCATGTCTAGCCGAGGGTAGGTATAAGAGAAAAAAAATTCCTCAATGCAATGCCGAAAAATATCAATGTCTGTGTAGGTTTGTATTACTCAAAATATCATTTCACTACCTAAGGAAAAATACCAAAGTGATGTTTTAAATTTCAATCTTCAAATAGGATCCCTTATTGCTACACATGCATATACACGAATTATTTGAGCTCTAAACTATTCAAATATTAAGGATTTAATTAGCTATAAGATGGAAAGTTGTTGTTTAGACATAATCCATCATCTTTTACATATCTTTATTCACTCCTAGCACTTCAGATAAATTTGTGTAAATGAGACAGAAATGTGAATATTTTATGACAAAGAAAATTCTTAAAAGGAGGGGGGAGAGACCAAAGGGTAGGGGGAATGAGAATGTTTGAATGCATAGAAAATTATAACATTTCAATCATTATAACAATGAAACAAATCTTAAGTTTGAAGCATTAATATCATTTAGAACATTTATGATCAAGAATGAATGTAAGTAGAGAAACTTTTGCATACTTGTAGATGGTACAAAATTTCATGGTTAAGTGGAAGCCTCCCATCAACAACAAGATCCAAATATCCATGTATCTATCTCAATCAAGCCTGTAAACCCTTTAGAGCTATCAATTTTTCCACTAACCTATTATGCACAAAAGTCAAATTTTAGAGTTATGTCATCATGAAAAACATTAAAAACATAGCTTTGAAACCAAATCCACACACAACACAATGTGGTATTCATAAAAAGCCATACAAACAAACTAAACTCAGAACATTGGAATGGAAACAACTTCAAATTATGATGCAGAGCATGGATTCAGGGTATAAAGAATCATTTTTCTACCACCACAGTGAAAAGTTAGCACTTTCTTTCATCTTTGCATATTGGTTTGATGCTTCAAATGATGCATTTATTATATTGAAAAGTGCATTACCTTATTGATCTTCTCTTTGTTTCGAGAATAGTTTAATATTCTCTACTTAATAGGGCCAAGCACGTGACGGTGAAAGCTCATTTGGCCCCTCCCCCCCTCACATCACTCTCAATTCCCCATACCCAATCATATAAAATTAATCATTCATTCATCCATTAATAACATATAAAATTAATTCATTAACATATAACATTCATTACCATATTCACATTCATTCATTCACATATAATATTCATTTTTTTAGTTTTTACATATTATCAAAAATATGTTGTCATGATATGATTACAATCACCTTTTTTTTGGTTTCTTTTTTAAAGATAAAAATATATGAAGTGGAGTATCGTTTTCTAAATAATTTGTCCCCCCTTTAGTTGTTTTTCTCTTTTCTCATGATCTTAATGTATTCCTAGTTGTCTACTCATGATGTGGACATCGTTGCAAGGGGGGCCTACTGCAATAACAAAGAAATATTAAAATGATATGTTTTATTATTATTTTTACAAGTATTTCATTAATTAAAAGAACATTAGAGTGATTCTCTTTACCTGATGGGTCCACATCATGTTCCTAAACTTTTGTTATAGACTCATGCTCAACATGTTGAACACCCTCTAAATCCTGATCTACAGTTGAAACACAAAAGGTTACATTAATTAATACACCAATTGAAATTAAATATGTTTAAAAGAACATTAGAGTGTTCCTCTTTACCTAATGGGGCCACATCATGTTCCTGATCTTCTCTAGCCTGATCATGCTCAAAATGTTTATCATGCTCTACATGCTCTAAAGTTGAAACACGATAGGTTACATTAATTAATACACCAATTACAATTAAATATGTTTAAAAGAACTTTATAGTGGTCCTCTTTACCTGATGGGGCCACATCATGTTCCCGATCTTCTCTAGTCTGATCATGCTCAACATATTGATCATGCTCTACATGCTCTTAAAGTATCTGGATACACACTCATGAACTTCATCCTCGTAGGTTGTGCTCCACCCTCACCAAAGCATTCCAATGTGATGTGTACATTATCATTGGCTCAATGTTTAAAACAAATAGGCATGTAATTACTTTTATGGTGGAAATTAATATTGAATAGATTGCACGTATCAAATTTGTCCCCACCTATTTCAGATTGTGTTTTCCTTAGCCAAGACTCTTAGGCATTTAGCCAGCTCTACCCATAGCCTTGCTGAAGGAAATCTCAGGTCCTCTCTCAGGAACTCTGTTGAATTTAGAGCCCTACATTTTTGCATAAGATCATGAATTTTGCTTCTATGGTGTCATAAAATTTTTTTTTTTTCCATTTATTATTTGGATACAATATTTCATTTATTGATACTTACAATTCGTGTGGCTAATTCCATATAACCACCAGAGCCAAGTTTTTGTTTCCTGTGTTTTTCTAGTCTTATATTTGTTTCCTTTGATGTGTCAGGAAGCCTATGAAAATGTTGAGATACGTTAGATTATGTAAGAAGAAAGAGTAATCAGTATATAATTACATTGTTGATAGTATTACATACCTTCCTTAGCCCAGTGGTGTCTTTCCTTTTTTCTTTTCAGCCTTCTCCTTTCCATCCAACACCAGGTCCTTCCACTCCCTCTTCGAAATCATGGGGGGACGCTCGTACCTTTTGTTCATCTCTAAATGTGACCTATATTGGTCCCTCACATACTCTAGATAGGTACCATCTTTCTTAAGGACCTTGGTTCGGTTGAATGTTTTATCATCGAACAACACAACTAAATAGTTAATGAGCTCATCTTTTAAATCTTGGTTTTGGGAATTCCACCGTGTATGTATGGTGGGCCCGAAGAGCTCCAATGTAATATCACTTAGATGTTTATTAAAAACATCATTTCCTGCAAAATGATCATAGAATCAATAGTCTAAAAAGAGCGATCAATAAGTAAATTTCAATTGGATTATATATAATAATAATTAAAATGTTTTAAAGTACTTGGGACCTTCTTTATCTTTATGGGAAAAAAATTCTCGGTCACCACAAATGTGACCGACAATGTTCTCGTACTAGTAATACAGGAAGATCCATGAAATAATGCTAAAATATCACCAGTACTAGTGGCCTCTGCATCCCCAGGTACATGTCCTGACACATGTTCTGGCATGTGTTCACTACCAGAGGGTGTACTAATGGATGGTTGCATGGTATGTGTTTCTGACATTTCATATGACAATATATGCACGGATGATGGGATCAGATGATGTGATGTATGCACATTCATGAAGATCAAGATGGACACTTGTACCATCCCCTACTCCTCGGGCAGCACTTGTAGTACCCTTATCATGGCCAGGAGCATCATGAGGACACAAAAAATCCTGTAAAAACAACACATATTTTAGTTCATGACATAAAAGAGTACAAAATATAAAACCATGAATGAACTTATGTTATAATTAAAGACCTCATGACAACTTACATGCAAGTTTTGTGATCTCTTAGTCAATATTTTAACCCTCTCTCTTATCTCATCTATTTGAGGCACTATGAATAACAACTTAATGATTTCTTCATTTCATTTTTTTGGGTCTCCCTTATCATATCAAGAGGGTTTGTTGAATAAGCGATGCCATCATCACATAATATTGACTGCACCTCCCTATGGATGCTCTTGTCTACTACTGGTGCCTTTCCCCGATCAGTTGACTGTAATAAGAATATTAAAAATATTATCGAAATTAACCCAATAAACTTATGAAAAAAGCATAATAATAAAACATTTTTCTCGTATCTAATTTGTACAATTACAATGAGGTAAACCTGTCAAGTAGAAGTGCCTAAAGATAAATCACAATCTATGCTCTAGGCCAAAGCCTTCTTCGTACGATCAATGTCCCGCTATGACAAAAATTAAATATTAAAAAATATTACCGAAATGAAACCAATAGACTTACAAAAAAAAACATAAGAATAAAATGGTTTATTGGAGTCATTAATTGGAGGTTGGGTAAAATGGTACATAGTACATACCACCCTCATACTAACTATATTTGTAACTAAGCAATTCAAATTGTAATTGATTTTATCACACATACAAATACACTATTTCCCTCGCATGACTCGAATATCCAATTGGGTTGCTTATTTGTTGACCCATGTAGTGTACTATTTATAAATCCTGTAATATTCCCTGATGCTTTTGGCCTTCCGTCAATGTACATAGCCACTCCTTTATTTTGATCCTTATCTTTTAGCTATATATAATTTGTTGACAGTGCATACCTATGCATACTTCATGTATATCGAACCAGTTGCATCCAATCTTTGTAACTGTAACAAGGTCCAACATACTCCATCAATTTACTAACTTTTTCGTAACAAACCTTTATGCCATCCATGCAAAATAGGCCCAAATCATGTAATGACAATGGTGCTATGTGATATATCCTCTCATTGACACCAAAATTAGTGTTTATAGGAGGAAGTTCCTTGGGTACCCATTATTTTCATAGATGTTTGTACCTCAAGGGCACCTCAACGTTGCTTATGCTTTCATCATTATAGGAACATAACCCACCTTCAGCAAGAAAAAATTCCATGCGTTTATAGAATTTTCTTCTAATATTTTGACCTCTAGTTGATCTACCTCTTTTAGACATACATGTCTTGCTTTCCTCTTCTCTTCCTGGATTCCCCTCGCTTGAGGAAGAAAGATCTAAAAAATACCTATTTGGTGGTACCTACACTCATAAGAATGTTGGATGAAATTCTTTCATGGTGATGTGATCTTAAGGTGACATTATGATTAATCTATCATTTCATCACTAGAATTTCATAGGTTATAAGGTAATCAGGTCTTGATAGATTGCAAGTTATTGTTACTACCATCCAAATGTGTCTATCACAAATCAAATCTACTTAACGTTTTAACTCCCAAACTTTGTAACAAGTGTTAAATGTGACTATGGTCCACTAGTTACACAACCAAGACCTCAAATGTATTCTCTAATTGTAATCAAAGGACTTTTGATCTTCATTTAAGTAAATAAACTTGAAGGAAAACACCAACAAGTGGTTTATTGGACACCTACGAGACGAAAAATAGGAGAAAATTTACATTTAATTTCCATATGTCTAAGTGGTTAATGGGGAGGGAGTGTGTACCAGGCCTGGTTAAGTCATCATAAGTTTATGCTTTGGCAATAAATTTTTTTTAAAGTCATCTTAAATCTTCCTATGTCTAATTGCTAGGAGACTTTTGGTATGTTTTAAGGTAGGATGATTGATGAAAGAGCCCAAAGAGCCTTCCTCCATGGTATCCAGGTACACATAGCAATAGTCTTCTCTTATATGGTTGGACATGATTTAAAGAACTTAGATAGGAATTATTCATTTAAACAAAGGTTTTCTCATAATGCCATCGTTGGAAAAGTATGATCAAATTCTTCGATTATGAAGAATTGGTCTATGTGCCTCTAGTAATTACTACAAATATTTGTAAGGATAAAATGACTAAAAGAATAAGGTAGGAGAGAATCAACTTTGATCTCTTCAAATATTATATTCCTCTATTCATAATTTTTAAGGGTTGTGTGTGGAGGAGGTTATCACTACCAAGAAGGGAGGAGACCTTGCCTTGTGATTTAACTTCAAAATTTTGCTCTTTGTGTTCAATTTTTATCTTGCCTTATGTCTCTGGTCATCTATGGTGTTTGGGAAAATCCTAAGGTTGGGGTTTTACCTTTTTCTTCATGTAAAACCCTAGTTTTATCTTACGCCTTGGGTGGAATCGTTTGGACCATTACTTTTTGGGGAGAGTTTTAAAACAACTTAAGCCCCATTGCTTCATCTAGGCTAGGCCCCTTTTGATTTATCATTTTATTTCCTTTGCATAACTTTATTATTTTTTAAGTCTTGGATGGTCCCATTCTCCCTCGTTTAAAAAACAACTTATGTCATTGTTTATGGGTATGTGCAGGATCATCATGGAAAAAATAGGCCCTTAAGAGGTAAAAAATTTAGAAAAATTAGAGTTAGGCAACTTGACGTAGAACTTTAAATAAGCTATCTATATTATTTCAAAAATATGTAAGCATAAAAATCTATAGAAAATTGAATTTAGTTTCTAAACTACTTTCAGGGTTTGTTTCTTAAAAAAAAATAAAAAATTATTTGGTGAAAAAATTTGAAATTCTGTAATGCAAGAGTAATTTTAAAATTTCGTGGAAAAAATAAGAAGTAGGTGTCTATCTAACCACCCTAACCACAAGAAAATGATAATATTTTTTTTTTATAAGATTCCTAGAGTATAAGTAGAGACCTATGTCCCCGATGTGTGATGCATATTATTTTGTAATTTTTTTCCATTTAAATAATTAATTATGAATTTTTTATTATAAATTTTAAAAAATATAAAAACTCGTATGTCTGACCACCTTGGTAAAAAATTCATGAAATTCAATTTTTCTTTTTTTAATCCTATAGTATGTGAAGCATAGAATGTGACACATGTTTTGGATTCAAAAAATTGGATACTGTTTGAAAATTATATATGTTTTTCAATCAACCTATCAATCAAGACTTTAGTCATAATTTGAATAGAAAATGAATAGTAATTACTTATTAAATTCAAAGTAAAGCATAACTTATATTGTTGGAAAGCTGAGAATCTGCTTTAAGAACCCTTTTTGTTTCATCAATTTTGGGTTAAAAAAATTTGTAAGCCACATACCCATCATATTGCCACTTTTTGGCCCATCATAATCCTACACATACCCTTATCATCGGCCTAGTGATGTCCCCTTGTTCTTTTAATAAATGTGTTATATTTTGTAGAGGGACAAGTTTGCGTGATCGTAGATCAATTATCATCTGATCTCAATCGTTCCCCGCCATCTCATGATGACCCCACCACACTATTTTGGTTGATCACGATATCACGAGTGAGCGCCATGTGTCTCATTTAATGAAGTAGAAGATATGATAGAAATAATTTGATACATTTGTCTGGTTTTAATACATTATGTGTCAAGTTACTAAAAAATTTATGAGATGCATGTGTTTCAAATCAACGAAGATGTTATAATCTCAGTAGGAAAGGTGCTTGATGGTTAATGAAAAAGTTGGTGACTGTGTTGAACGAACAGGATTACCGATGGTTGAGATCCACGGTTGCCCGCCATAGTGTGATCAAAAGTTACGAGGTCTTTATTGATTGCAATATCAAGGGCAAGCACCACATGGATTTCCTTGGTAATGCATAGTATGGTGGGCCCTTATTACCATGATGGAGATCATGTCAGTTTGTTTTGAAGGAAGTCGTTCGATCATTTGACCAAAGTGAAGGATCGACAACTAGTATTTGAATATGCATCAAATGCAATTACAAGGTTCTATTTTGTAATTTCATATTTTTTTTTAGCCCTCCTAGAGAACTAAAAGCTAAAGATTACAGTTTCCCTCCTAGAGAACTAAGTGTTGAAGAGAGCCAAGATATAGACATGAGACAGATGGAATATAGGTCATTTGTAGTAGACAATGAATTTTGATATACAGAGACTCAAATGTATGTATTTTGATGGAGTAAATGAAGATATCTAAGTTGCCGATTAAGATTTTGGTATCAGTTGTTTGTTAAATTTATGCAATTATTTGATTGTCTCCATTCTGATGCTTCTCTATTGTTTAAATTGATATAACAAGTTTATACTCAGTTTATCATTGTACATTTTCTATTTATGTATGATCTAGTTATTCAGTTCTCTAAAGTAGGGATTAAACTATTTTAATCAATCATAGAAATTGGGAAGTGTTACTTGGATTAATAAGAAGAATCACATAACTAGAATTTCCATTCTATCTCAAGAAGAGTTTGTAAATTATTCACTTGCACGTTTACACAAGTTGTAAACAATTTTTGTGCCTGACAGTTTGAATTATTGCCATTATTGAAATCCACATTTGTAGATATTCATTAGACTCCATATACCCAATAAGGCATTGGTCTCCCATTGTATTCTTTTATAATTTTCATTATTCTTATTTATTTTACACTTACATTTACAAATACACATACATATGCATTTATTGTTTTCATTTATTTCTCATGTAGTTGAATATTTTGATTGATTTCATATTATATGTATTGAAGACTTTATAATTTCAATTACATTTACATTTAAAAATACATATACATACATACATACATATATATATATATATATATATATGTGTGTGTGTGTGTGTGTGTGTGTGTGTGTGTGTGTGTATCTATATCATTTACATTCAGTGTTCAAAAACAACCCATTAGGTCT
>VDFB02379711.1:252574229-252596999 GCA_007258455.2 Sequoia sempervirens | reverse complement strand
AGTAGTTTATCTATTACATACTTGGGTAGCTCATGAAGGGGCATCCTGTAAATCCTTCCACCCTGATATAGGTGAAGGTAGGAAACTAAATATACCAGCCTTGAATAGCCTTGATAACACCCTATGCTTCAATGGATATTATTTTTGACTTGTCCCCTTCCATTATTTTCATGATCTTCATAGAAAAAACATCATTTACTCTCTGGTAATGCTCCCGGTATTGTTGGATAGTAATCTGGGGTATATAAGTATAATTCAAATTATTGCCTAGTTCTCTACCTAGGGTACCAACACTATTCAATCCTAGTATATTTTCCCTTAGGGCATAGGAGAAGACAACATATGAGGACATGGCGAACTATTGGGTGTCTGAGAATGACATTATTTTCTCATGCAACTTGTCACTAGTAAAATTTACCCAATTATTTCACATAGGGCCTTCCATTTTTCTCACTATAAGCTCAAAAATCTAGGGTTTGAAATTATTTACATCTTTTCATCTAGTTATCCTCTTCAATAGGTTTATTATGTCATGGACATCCTTAATAAATTTTGACCTTGGGATTTGCTTCATCTACTTCATAGGATGCTCTTGGAACCATGATGAAATCTTAAGGCTTCTATTTTTTTCTTCAGTGTTTAGGTATGTTGTGGCTAGAACCTACATATCCAACAGATTCATCTATTTGAACATGGGGAGCCCAAATATGTATACAATTCCCTCTATGGATAGGTTAGCATATACTCTTCCTTCTTTCTCAATCACCCTCTTGTTTGGGTCATACCATCTCATGCATTTTAATACCAGTTGAGGGGTGTCCATCGCCAGTGGAAACCCTCCTACCGAAAGCAGCCCATTTGCAACAATATTCTTAGCGCACTAAGAGACACCTTCTTGTCGAATCCACATAACAAATTCATGATCATTGAATCCTCTTGGGTGAGTATTTGTAACTGTTCCACCAATTGATACAACTTGTGAAATGGGGAATTCAAATTCCTCATCTATTTTCTTCTTCCTAAAAGTTCTTAGATTTCTTTTGATTTCCTGCATTATTAGAAAATATGTGCCTTATGTGTGAGTTAGGGTTAAATTAAATCATACATTTTTTATAATTTATGAAATTCCTTTACTCATGACATTTACAGTTTGTAATTAGGTTACATTCTTTAGAAATAATCATCATTTCAATGACCTAACTAGTGGTAACACCATCTAACCTGGGCCATGCATGCATAAAAGAATTAATAGAAATTCAATTACTAGAAGCATACCTGGTTTCACTAATAAGGTGAGTAATTGAACGTAGGTTTAAAACCCTAGTAGTTGTGTTCTTCAACATCCTAAAACTTACCCTTCTTTACATGCCACAATATTGGTTTTAATTCTTTGATGTCCTTATGGGTGAGTAATTTGGCATAATGTAGAAAGTTCTTGAAAGCAACTACATTCTCAATGTTGTTCCAAGTATGTGTGTTGTTTTCCACCTTCATAATTTATTTTACTATGAATTAATTACCTTGAAGAAAGATGCAATCATGGTGAATTAGGGTTCAAATTATGAACTCCTTTACTCAAAAGGCCTTAGAGGAAGTGTCCATCTTGGATACTTAATGATTTACAATTGAAAAGGTTAAAATTATCCGACACTAGACATTGAAGAATTACTAGGTGTCCAGAAATTTACCCATCAGATTCATGAGAATTGGGTGCAAAGGAATACCCAAGCCCAGGTGTGATGATACAAAATTGGTTCAAAATGAAACCTGTACAAAAAAAATTGATCTCTGGTTCCAACCGGAAGAAAAACCACTACTGGGCTAACTTGGGAAAAAAATGATATGCGAACACCAGGACAATTTGACCCGAGTGACAACTTATCGGGCATGAGGGTGAGTGCACTCTCATGGGGGTCCAAAAATTGGTAATATGACAAAAAAATTGCTAATTACTTTTTTTATCTGATTTTAATAAAATGAAAAGGGTTTACTAAGAAAATTTTCAGCTTTCCACCAATATAAAGTATTTCTTATTTGGAATTAAATACATAATTTTTATTTATTTTATGCATGTATTCTAACTAAAGTCCTGATTGATGGGATGATTGAAAAACATCTATAATTCTTAAATGATTTAATATTTTCTTAATACGAAAGATGCAACACATTCTATGCTTCCCATACTATAGGATAAAAAGAAGAAAAATGAATTTCATAATTTTTTTACCATGTTATGGTGGTCACATAAACAAGTTTTAATATTTTTAAAAATTTTAAATAAAAAAATTCATAACTAATTATTCAGATGCAATAAAATTACAAAAAAAATGTGGCACATCTGAACATGTGTCCTCTACTTATATTGAAATTTTAAAAAAATATATTTTTTTTTTTTTTGTACTTAGGTTGGTAAGACATACACCTACTTTTTATTTAAAAAAAAAAAAAATTAGTACTACTGCTTTGAAATTTCAAAATTTCACCAAATTGATTTTTTTTCCAAAAAAGGACTAGTATCTTAGAAACTACAGTCAATTTGCTACAAAATTTATTATTACATATTTTTCAAATTATGTTAATAACTTATTTAAATTTTTATGTCAATTTTCCTAACTCTATTTTTTAACTTTTATTGCCACTTAAGGGCCTATTTTAGACCCCCATGATCCTACACTGACCCATGACGACTAGCCAAGCAAAAAGAGAAACTTGCAGAAGATACAATATCCTTAGAGGATTGACGTTGATACCCAGGACCTAGGGATATAGTTGAACTAATGAAGGCTAGGGAAAACATTTTGCAAACACTCCAAGTCCAAACAATCAAAATCTTAAGAGGTGGTCAATAAAGTTGCATAAAAAACTCATCATTTTACCATTTCCTCTGAAAGCAGAACACCAAAACAAGTGAAAATCCAATGGCAACAGAAAAAAGAGGGGGTCCACATTTTTCTAAAGGGAAAAATGGGATGTGTTCTAAGACTGGACACAACACCTACTTCTATGAGAGAAGGAATTTTTAGAAGAATAAAATTATGTACTTTCATGAGGATGTAGTGTCGAAAAAATTGCACCTTGCTTGATTCAGGAATAATTAATGATAAATTGGACCTAATGGTGTCTTGATCTACTATTGTGAGGTGTTTTACACATCGACATTAGGTATTGGGACCTTTTCAAAGTATAATGCACCTATTTTTCCCTTAATTCAATGTTTTAAAATGTATTTAATTGTATTATCACATTAATCTAGAAGGCTTGTAATTTAAACCTGGTTTTAATCTAATGTTCTAATGTGTTTTACACATTCACATTGGATCTTGTGCCTTTCTAGGCTATGTGGACCTCATTTTAATGTTGTAGAGAGTATTTAAATAAAATTTCACATTGAACTTTGCATCCCTAGCCCTAATCACCCTTTTTATCATCATTAATAGGTCCCTAGGCCCCTCATTTTTGCATCTCGAGGTATGGTTTGACTAATATCCCGATAAAAACACTTTAAAACCCTAAAATATTGAAGACCCACCTCAAAAACCTCAAGATGGGACAAATTTTCCACCTTGGGTGAATGAGTCCCCTTAGGTGGGACCTAATCACCAAGTGTGGTGAATGAGTCCCTTTTGGGGTCTTTTTCAAAATTGAGCATGAAAAGTGCAATTCTAACTTGAACTTTGATGAATGTCAGCCTTGGGGATCAAAATAATGGTCATTTGAGTGGATTTCCTATATAAGAGAGATTTCAAATCCCCATTTAATCCTAATGAATGCAAGTATCATACATTCAGGCCATCAAGTCAAGCAAGCAAGAGTTAAGCATTTCAAGTCTTCATAAGGTCATCAAGATAGCTTTCAAGATCAATTCTAAGGAATTCAAGAGAAATATTCTTCATTAATTGTTGCATCAATTCAAGATCCATCATCATGGGAAGGTTCTAATTATATTATTTCATGTTCATGCTTCATTTTACTTCATCATTTGGTTTAATTACCTAAATGAGGTTTGACCAATGCAATCCCCCATTCCCTAACAATCAACATTTTTGTTCTCCTTCTTTGTGTGATTATAGATCTAGGTGCTTTGGAGGCTTGGAGATGATTGAAGAATAGGTTTCAAACTTGTTGGAGTCATCTCCCCATTTCCTAGGTCATAATCTTCAAAAAAAAAACACCTACAGGTCTGAAACTAACAGTTTCAAATGCAAAAATCAAGAGGAACAAAAAGAGAAGATTGAGAGGTGTAGATAAAAAAATTGAATTCCCAAAAAAGAAAAATTAGACTCATTCAATGAAACTAAAAGTGGTGAATGAGTCCAATTTTTTGGTGAATTTTTAGATTTTGGCATTTTTAGATACCCTTTTTTGAGAAACCTCTTCCTGTGCAGAAACCCCAATTTGGGACTGACTCACCCAGATTGGTGAATGAGTCCCAGTGGGAAAAAAATTTAGAATTAGTATTTTTTCTAGCCTTCAAAACATTTCTAGGTACACACATTTTGTTTTGTGGCTTTCTGTTTTGTCTCATTTTCATTTCTAGGTCATTTAAATCAAATTTGCATATCACATTGTGTTTTTGAACTCATTCTCTTTCTAAGTTTACACTTGGTGGTGAACCCTTCATTATACATCATTCAATCCCTAGAACCTTCCCTTTGAAAGATCTCAATATCCTTTGCATTTAAATCTTTGGGGTTTGTTCTTGAGTGAAAGGTTGAAGAATCCAGCTTTCTCCTTTTAGGTCTAAAACCCTAGAAGCGAAAGAAAGCACCACATTTTTCTTGATTTCATTTTGGTGAACCTTCTTTTCAAATACCTTCTTTTTTGATTTTGGAATCCATCATCATCCTGGATCTAGCTTACATTAACTTTGCATTGGTTAATTTGCATCTAGGGTTTCTAAATTTCTGCATTAGTAAAAGTGCATATAGGTTGCATTTTTGCATTTCAAATAATTGAAAATCATCAAAAAACTGCATTTGGATTTAGGATACACATCATAAAAACTAAAAATCATAAATATCAATTGCAAATTTTTGAAATTTACAAAAAAAATCCCTACTAGGACTCATTTTCCACCTTGGGTGAATCGGTCCTAGTGCACCCTTGAAACTGCCTTATCCAACACTAAAAACCTTGTTTATGCATTTCTATTTGTTTCCATTAACTATATATTTCAGTTGGCTTAGTTTTTGTTACATGCATTTCATTAATTCTAGCTTAAATTGGTCCATTTCATTGTTCAAATTCTAAATTTTCATTTACAACATTTCATCTTTCAAGTTGTTACATAGTATAATAAGCAATTTACCTTTTTTCAAATCTAAAATTTTGCATTTAAATAGTTCACTTTAAGTCATTGCATTGCACTTTCTTTACTTTTCCATGACAACATGTTTTCTTTCAAGAGATGTGGCTTTGATATGGTTAAAAATGGATTTCATACATACAACATCCCCTCTTATGAGTTCAATTTAGAGTACAACAATGAGGTCCGTAAGAAACATGCTAGTTATCCTTCTACTTATGAGAAAATCCTAGAGCAAGTGGATCAAACCATTGATACAATCCTTAATATTACATTTCCCATTGGTGAGGATGGTAGTGTTATCATAACAATCATACTTGTTCTTCTCCTGATACCTTTATTATTAGTGATGAAGGCATCTTGGGGAAAGAAGATACAAGCATTGAGGGTCCTAATTGTCCCTCTCCTCATTCCCCTTTGGAAGATATTGGAAAACAAGAAGATGAGATTATAGAAACATTTCTAAACATTAATTTGCCTAATCTCCATACATCCCTTGCTTGTGAGAATGTTTTAGCGAAAGAAGATGATATCATAGATATCCATGACAATCAAAATTGTCCTACTCCTAATATCCCTCCTTGATGCAAAGAGGATAGATTGGTGTTAGAAGATATACCTATTAAGAGTCATGAGAATATTTCTCCTCCATTCTCTATTGCTCTCACCATTTCAGAAGACCTATTTGGTAAGTATGAAAATCATAGTTATCCTTCTCTTGATGCCTCCCCTACTTTTGATGAAGTTTCTTTACAAAATCTAACCATGGATGAACATATTACAAGCTCTCCTACTAGGGTAGATAGTAGGGCACAAGAGAATGAGACCTTAGAGAAAAATGAAAAAAAAATAGAGCCTTCCACTAATCTCCCCATTATCAATAAACAAGACAATCCAACCATTGATAAATCCCTTACTTGTGATGAAGTTATTTTGGAAGAACCAATCCTTGAATTCCAATAGAATTTAGTTTGTAATTCTCCTAAAAACTCTCCTCCTAGGGAAGATATCATGGTGCAAGAAGAGGAAAACATTAACAATAATGATATAATGCACTTAGATGAAGATGATGGAGTAGCATTAAACTCTCATTCACTAGGTGATGTTAATATTATTCAACCTCAACTCATCCTTTACCCACCTAATAATAATGTATTGTAGTAGCCAATTCATAATACCGTTGCTTATACATATAACACTAGGAATAATCTACAACCTAGAGAAACACCTTTAGTGTCCCTCTTATTGCCTAATCCTATCCTACCTAACCCTTTCATACTAGGTCCTCGTGGAAAGGAGTACAATATTGTTGAAAAACTTAAAAATACTCCTACAAAGATATCCCTATGGGACCTAATTCAAAATTCACCTAATTATTACACCATACTTCAAGAAACCTTGCAAAAAGTTCATATCCCTTCTAATGCACAACTGAATGACATAGCAGCCATGATTCGAGGAATAAATGCTGACATTGTTTTCCACCAAAGTGAACTCCCCCTTTGGAAGTGCAAAAACAAAATGAAGCTTTCATAATAATATCTCAATACAAAAGAAAAGTGATAAAGTAAACCCTTGTTTACAATGAATCAGGCCTTAATGTATGTAGTGTGACCCTTTTGGATAGGTTTGGTGTCGATAAATCAAACATTCAACCCACCTCTTTATATATTAGTGGATTTGACAATGTAGGAAAGAAACCACTCGGTGTGATCACTTTGCCTATTACAGCTGGAAAGACCACATTGGAAACACCGATCCATGTTATGCAACATGATATTTCATATCATCTTATTTTAGTTAGGCCATGGATTCATGCAATGAATGTGGTGCCTTCCACTCTTCATCGTAAAATGAAGTATTTCTACAACAACAAAGTGTACACACTTGAAGTTGACCTTGAACCAAACAATTTTTTGAACATTGAGGAAAACAAAGAGAATCATTTGAACACATTGACACCAACTACACAAGTCAAACCTATGCAAGACAGAAAAAAAATTGAGGGAATCATGAAGCTCTTAGAAGATGATTGGGGTTCCTTAGATTTTGACCATACATTTATGGGAGAATACAAGATCATAAACAAATACTTTCAAAAGGAAAAAGAAAAAGAAGAAGACCCTTCAAAATAATCCACCTTAACAACTTTAGAACAAAAGAAAACAAATTACACAACAAAATTTGATGAAAAATGATGATGAACAACCACCAAATCCAAAAGAGATGAAGAAGCTTTATGGAAAATGTTATGAACTTATGAGACAACTTGGATATAGTGGAAAATGATGTGGTGCTAGAGAACAAGGTATCTATGTCCCCATCAATCCTAACATGCAAGAAACAACTCATGGTCTTGGTTATTGTCCTTTGATCTAGAAATAAACAAGTGTTCACTTAACATCATCACTCTCACAAAAGATTCTTCTAAGCCGACTTTAACAATAATGCATCCTGAACTAATAGACACTAGTAGTCTTGGCTATTATTCTTTTCCTAAAATAAAACAAACAAATAAATTTTCACTTAATTTCAATTTTATCTCACAAAACTTTAATGATTTGAGTTCACTAGATTTTACACCCTCCTGTAAAGGAGAGAACAAAATCTTGTAATCTAAGGAATCTTGTGTAGGTATGACATCTAGTACTAAGCAAGATATCTTTGTTGCATAATAAAGGAACATCTTCTACTATTGATCAAGAGGGTATCTTGTCGAGACTCCTCCAAGATCATTGATATCCCTTCCTCCAAGAACACAAAATAAATTTTATTACAAGACTTCAGTTTGTGCATATCATAGAGTTCATGGTCATGATACTAACAAATGTAAGTCTTTATGTAACAAAATTCTACATCTTCAGGAGTGTGATGCTCTTCCTTACATTGAAGCACCTCATTCCTCTAACTAATACTTACATTCATCCTATTTGTCTCACCCTTGTCCTACACTAAGTGGTGGAAAGGGGTTAGATAGCCTTGTCTTCATATGTCAGTTGTCATCTCTTTTGGCTAGTTGACCATGTTTCATGTACATCTATGAGAAAGCTTGGGATGTGGAAGACATGCCTTAAGTTTCCTCACATGTGACATACTTATTCATGATGTATCTTATTGGAAACATATGACTTGTTATATGGCTTTCCACATAAGCTCTCATATCTTCTTCTACTTTAAAGAAATCACTTTAAAGTGAAGGCATACATCGACACTCATCATGTTTTACTGTGCAATTTTTCTTTCTTCTTGTGATTCTTCCTTTTATTGGAGGTGTCATTTGACTTGATTTACTCCAAGAGCATGATATTTCTTCAACTTGTCCTCTCTTGGAAAAATTAGGCACAATGTTCCCTAAGAAGAGAGCTTGCATGAACTAAGCAAAATCCCTTTGAACATACGTTACACTATTTTGGCATTTACAAAAAACTATTATATCATGGCCACCTTGCATAATACACTTTGCATGCCTATGGAGCCATCCTATTTGTCTATGATTTTCAAGCATACGAAGTCTTGCTTGCCTCATGGAGCTTGAAGATCAGTTTTGTGTGGTGCCTTATCAAAGTTATCTGGAGGTATAACTTTGGTATGGTTTGAGCAGGAAGCCCAATTTGAGGCATGACTTTCCCCATAGCTACTTGCATGTGTGTGAGTGCATACCAGCCATGATTGTACATTTATCACCTTTTATTACTTCTCACTCAGTGGAAAACCAAGAGTTCCATCACCTCAGAATGAGTATGCATTTTTGGACAAACAACCTAGATCTAATCCACAACATGTTGGAAAAATGGTCGAAGCTTCATCCACCTTTTTACTTTTTCTCATTTATACTTCTCTTCATTCTAGTTATTGCCATTGGAAGATCACATATCTTTTTTTGCTGAAAATCGTTCACCTTGTGCATGTCCTTTTGTGCTTATGCCATTTTGAATTAGGATCCTAGATCTTGGGGGCTTGACCACCTCCTTCATCATTTTTATCCTATACCATCCACATTGGTATGATTAGAACCCTCTTGAATGTCTACTTTAGTGTGAGTTTGAAGCAAGTTCATCCTCTCACTAAAGTGGGGGCTAAATGTAGTGTCAAGAAAATGGCACCTTGCTTGATTCAAGAATAATTAATGATGAATTGGACCAAATTATGTTTCCTTGATCTAGTGTTGTGAGGTGTTTTACACATATCCACATTATGTCTTGGGCCCTTTTCAAAGTCTAATGGGTCTATTTTCCCCTTAATTCAATGTTTTAAAATGTATTTAATTATATTCTCACATTACTCTAGAAGGCTTGTAAATTAAACCTAGTTTTAATCTAGTGTTGTAATATGTTTTACAGATTCACACTGGATCTTGTGCTTTTATAGGCTATGTGGACCTCATTTTATTGTTTTAGAGTGTATTTAACCACACTTTCGCATTGACCTTTGTGTCCATAGCCCTAATAACCCTTTATATCATCATTAGTAGGCCCCTAGGCCCCTTATTTTTACATCCTAAGGCATGTTTTGACTAATATCTTGATAAAAAACACTTTAAAAACCACAAAATCTTGAAGACCCACCTCAAAAACCTTAAGGTGGGACTCATTCAACACCTTGGGTAAATGAGTCCCCTAGGGTGGGACCCTTTCAGCAAGTGTGGCAAATGAGTTTCTTTTGGGGACTTTTTAAAAATTGAGTGGGAAAAGTGCAATTCTAACTTGAATTTTGATGAATGTCTACCTTGGGGATCAAAATAATGGTCATTTGAGTGGCTCACCTATATAAGAGAGATTTAAAATCATCATTTCATCCTAATCAATCCAAGCATCATACATTCATGACATCAAGTCAAGCAACCAATAGTTAAGCATTTCAAGTCTTCACAAGACCATCAAGATAGCTTTCAAGATCAATTCTAAGGCATTCAAGAGGAAGTCTTCATCAATTGTTGCATAAATTAAAGATCCATCATCATGGAAAGGTTCTAATTACATTATTTCATATTCATGATTCATTTTATTTCATCATTTGGTTTAATTACCTAAATGAGGTTTGACCAAGGCGAACCCCCATTCACTAACAATAAATATTTTTGTTCTCCTTCTTTGTGTCATTGAATATCTAGGTGATTTGGAGGCTTGGAGGTGATTTAAGAATAGGTTTCAAACTTTTTGGAGTCATCTCCCCATATTCTAGGTCATAATCTTCACAAAAATCACCTACGAGTCCAAAATTGATAGTTTCAAATCTAGAAATCAAGAGGAACAGAAAGAGCAGACTAAGAGAATTACTGAACTTGACTCCATTTTCTGACAAACGTTTGTATGTCATTTGACAAAATTTTTTTGGACAATCAACGAATTGACGAAAGAATTTTCATTGTCATTTTTTCATCAAAATTTTGATGATGAATTAAACGCCAAAATAATGGCACAGATTCATCGGTCGTAAGCATCATAAAATGACTCATATGTTTGTCAGAATATCGATGAAAAATTCGTGTATCCACCGAAAAATTATAACAAAAATGCAATTGCAATGGCTCTTCTGAAGCATCGAAAGAACACCAGAAATTCGTTGCCATTTTGATGAAATGGGAAAAGAGTTACGACGAAGCCTTCATCGCAACTATAGCAACTTCGTCAAACCTTTTTGGTGATTCGTTGGTGGCCTTCATCAAAATTGTGATGAAACATTGCAATTATTTTTTAAAAATATTCATTGAAATTTACCATCATGGAGACTCTTGGCGATGACCACCGAAGCCAACCCATCGGTGAGAGATGAATCATCAACACATGATAGAAAAATAACTCTGATAGTCCATGTCTTTCCGGTGACTTCCATTGGCAAGATAGACCCAATGTCACACCGATCTGACCTCTTCAGAAGTTTTAAATAGACCTACACCATGTGATCGTGAAGACTCTTGGAAATGACCACCAAAGCCAACCCATTGGTGAGAGATCAATCATCAAAACAAGATAGAAAACTCACTCTGATAGTCCATGTCTTGCTGATGACTTCCATCGGCAAGACAGATCCAATGTCACACCAATTTGACCTCTTCAGGATTTTTGAACACTGCAGGTTATCAGCAAGACATTCTGAGGGTCTCGCCGATTAAATAAGTGTCTAAGAGCAAGTAAACATATGGAGCTTATTAATTTTCTTATTTTGGGGTTCTTTAAATCATAGAATAGATACCATCTTCTTGTGTATAATGTACTTATATTCAGATTTGAATTCGAGACCAATTGTCATTGCACATTCCATTTTACTTGCACAAAGTATTATATAAGAAATATATTGATAATGCCAAATGATTTATGGTGTTGTACAACTTTACCTATCATCACAGTTCTGCTATTCCCCCCTAGAGAATCATGTAAAGACAAGTTTACAATACCAAGTCAAATATTATCAAAAATACTTACTTCCATACAAATTAAATGATTATTCTCACAATAGCAATTGTCTAATCACAAAAACAATTCCATGAAAGGTTATCCATGCTTCATAAGAGATGACTGATCATACATACAAACTGCAAGATGCATAGAAAAAGCATTACACTTGAGAACAACCAAGGGATAACAAGGGAAGGAGTTAAGAAACTTCTGGATTGAAGAGAAAATATGTAGGGAAAATTTTGATCAGTGTCAAGAGAATAGAGCTTGTAGAACATATTCTTGACCTAATCAAGCTCTTGAACAACTTAAACAAAATTAAAATACTCACATACATGAGACATGTAATGAAATTCCAATATCTGTTATCTTTTTCATTAATGCAAAGGTAGGTAAAGGAGAAATAATTATAATTGTAAAACTATTCATAGTCCAGTAAATTATGTTCATAGTTTGTGTTCAATGGACCTCAGTTTTATCATTATACTACCCATCTAATACCATATTTTAATCCAGGGTTCAACTATCTCAAATCTAAAGAAGCACCTTCAATTAACCATTTAAAGTACTATAAAATAAGGTAAGACTTTTACTTGAGAAAGATTGGGTACATTTGTAGGATTAAATTTCTTGCAATCATCAGGATTTATTGGCACATAGACACAACCTACAACATATGAGGTAATGGATGACTACAAGTTAGTGAAATGGTCCTTAATATGTGACTGGTTTGCAAATTGATTGGTAGAAAATAAGGTTACAAATAGATCTACATAAAAAATTATGAGGAAAATCTACTGTAATCATCAAAATAGATGAAAAGTGCAAAGGAAAGAGTTGAGCTACATCTCTAGAGCCTAAAAAAAAACATGCAAGAAACATAAAAAAAAGAAGAACAAACCCAGTTTTTGGATGAATACAAAATGGTGCCTTCAACAAGTGATTCATACAATTTCACACCTGATAGGACATTAAGAAGAATTTAGTCTTCCTCTGTGAAATTAACTACTTATAGAAAAAACCAAAAAAACAATATTATATACCTCCATGTCTAGCCGAGGGTAGGTATAAGAGAAAAAAAATTCCTCAATGCAATGCCGAAAAATATCAATGTCTGTGTAGGTTTGTATTACTCAAAATATCATTTCACTACCTAAGGAAAAATACCAAAGTGATGTTTTAAATTTCAATCTTCAAATAGGATCCCTTATTGCTACACATGCATATACACGAATTATTTGAGCTCTAAACTATTCAAATATTAAGGATTTAATTAGCTATAAGATGGAAAGTTGTTGTTTAGACATAATCCATCATCTTTTACATATCTTTATTCACTCCTAGCACTTCAGATAAATTTGTGTAAATGAGACAGAAATGTGAATATTTTATGACAAAGAAAATTCTTAAAAGGAGGGGGGAGAGACCAAAGGGTAGGGGGAATGAGAATGTTTGAATGCATAGAAAATTATAACATTTCAATCATTATAACAATGAAACAAATCTTAAGTTTGAAGCATTAATATCATTTAGAACATTTATGATCAAGAATGAATGTAAGTAGAGAAACTTTTGCATACTTGTAGATGGTACAAAATTTCATGGTTAAGTGGAAGCCTCCCATCAACAACAAGATCCAAATATCCATGTATCTATCTCAATCAAGCCTGTAAACCCTTTAGAGCTATCAATTTTTCCACTAACCTATTATGCACAAAAGTCAAATTTTAGAGTTATGTCATCATGAAAAACATTAAAAACATAGCTTTGAAACCAAATCCACACACAACACAATGTGGTATTCATAAAAAGCCATACAAACAAACTAAACTCAGAACATTGGAATGGAAACAACTTCAAATTATGATGCAGAGCATGGATTCAGGGTATAAAGAATCATTTTTCTACCACCACAGTGAAAAGTTAGCACTTTCTTTCATCTTTGCATATTGGTTTGATGCTTCAAATGATGCATTTATTATATTGAAAAGTGCATTACCTTATTGATCTTCTCTTTGTTTCGAGAATAGTTTAATATTCTCTACTTAATAGGGCCAAGCACGTGACGGTGAAAGCTCATTTGGCCCCTCCCCCCCTCACATCACTCTCAATTCCCCATACCCAATCATATAAAATTAATCATTCATTCATCCATTAATAACATATAAAATTAATTCATTAACATATAACATTCATTACCATATTCACATTCATTCATTCACATATAATATTCATTTTTTTAGTTTTTACATATTATCAAAAATATGTTGTCATGATATGATTACAATCACCTTTTTTTTGGTTTCTTTTTTAAAGATAAAAATATATGAAGTGGAGTATCGTTTTCTAAATAATTTGTCCCCCCTTTAGTTGTTTTTCTCTTTTCTCATGATCTTAATGTATTCCTAGTTGTCTACTCATGATGTGGACATCGTTGCAAGGGGGGCCTACTGCAATAACAAAGAAATATTAAAATGATATGTTTTATTATTATTTTTACAAGTATTTCATTAATTAAAAGAACATTAGAGTGATTCTCTTTACCTGATGGGTCCACATCATGTTCCTAAACTTTTGTTATAGACTCATGCTCAACATGTTGAACACCCTCTAAATCCTGATCTACAGTTGAAACACAAAAGGTTACATTAATTAATACACCAATTGAAATTAAATATGTTTAAAAGAACATTAGAGTGTTCCTCTTTACCTAATGGGGCCACATCATGTTCCTGATCTTCTCTAGCCTGATCATGCTCAAAATGTTTATCATGCTCTACATGCTCTAAAGTTGAAACACGATAGGTTACATTAATTAATACACCAATTACAATTAAATATGTTTAAAAGAACTTTATAGTGGTCCTCTTTACCTGATGGGGCCACATCATGTTCCCGATCTTCTCTAGTCTGATCATGCTCAACATATTGATCATGCTCTACATGCTCTAAAGTATCGGGATACACACCATGAACTTCATCTGTAGGTTGTGCTCCACCCTCACCAGGCTACATTCCAATGTGATGTGCAATATTATCATTGCCTGAATGTTTAAAACAAATAGGCATGTAATTACTTTATGGTGGAAATTAATATTGAATAGATTGCACGTGTATTCAATTTTAAATAAACTTTATTGAGTGTATTTACCTGTGTGTTAGATGTAATGGAAGATTGTGTTTTCCCAGTCAAGACTCTTAGGCATTTAGCCACGACTCCATAGCCTTGCTAGAAGGAAATCTTCAGGTCCTCTTCTGTGGGAACTCTGTTGAATTTAGAGCCCTACATTTTTGCATAAGATCATGAATTTTGCTTCTATGGTGTCATAAAATTTTTTTTTTTTCCATTTATTATTTGGATACAATATTTCATTTATTGATACTTACAATTCGTGTGGCTAATTCCATATAACCACCAGAGCCAAGTTTTTGTTTCCTGTGTTTTTCTAGTCTTATATTTGTTTCCTTTGATGTGTCAGGAAGCCTATGAAAATGTTGAGATACGTTAGATTATGTAAGAAGAAAGAGTAATCAGTATATAATTACATTGTTGATAGTATTACATACCTTCCTTAGCCCAGTGGTGTCTTTCCTTTTTTCTTTTCAGCCTTCTCCTTTCCATCCAACACCAGGTCCTTCCACTCCCTCTTCGAAATCATGGGGGGACGCTCGTACCTTTTGTTCATCTCTAAATGTGACCTATATTGGTCCCTCACATACTCTAGATAGGTACCATCTTTCTTAAGGACCTTGGTTCGGTTGAATGTTTTATCATCGAACAACACAACTAAATAGTTAATGAGCTCATCTTTTAAATCTTGGTTTTGGGAATTCCACCGTGTATGTATGGTGGGCCCGAAGAGCTCCAATGTAATATCACTTAGATGTTTATTAAAAACATCATTTCCTGCAAAATGATCATAGAATCAATAGTCTAAAAAGAGCGATCAATAAGTAAATTTCAATTGGATTATATATAATAATAATTAAAATGTTTTAAAGTACTTGGGACCTTCTTTATCTTTATGGGAAAAAAATTCTCGGTCACCACAAATGTGACCGACAATGTTCTCGTACTAGTAATACAGGAAGATCCATGAAATAATGCTAAAATATCACCAGTACTAGTGGCCTCTGCATCCCCAGGTACATGTCCTGACACATGTTCTGGCATGTGTTCACTACCAGAGGGTGTACTAATGGATGGTTGCATGGTATGTGTTTCTGACATTTCATATGACAATATATGCACGGATGATGGGATCAGATGATGTGATGTATGCACATTCATGAAGATCAAGATGGACACTTGTACCATCCCCTACTCCTCGGGCAGCACTTGTAGTACCCTTATCATGGCCAGGAGCATCATGAGGACACAAAAAATCCTGTAAAAACAACACATATTTTAGTTCATGACATAAAAGAGTACAAAATATAAAACCATGAATGAACTTATGTTATAATTAAAGACCTCATGACAACTTACATGCAAGTTTTGTGATCTCTTAGTCAATATTTTAACCCTCTCTCTTATCTCATCTATTTGAGGCACTATGAATAACAACTTAATGATTTCTTCATTTCATTTTTTTGGGTCTCCCTTATCATATCAAGAGGGTTTGTTGAATAAGCGATGCCATCATCACATAATATTGACTGCACCTCCCTATGGATGCTCTTGTCTACTACTGGTGCCTTTCCCCGATCAGTTGACTGTAATAAGAATATTAAAAATATTATCGAAATTAACCCAATAAACTTATGAAAAAAGCATAATAATAAAACATTTTTCTCGTATCTAATTTGTACAATTACAATGAGGTAAACCTGTCAAGTAGAAGTGCCTAAAGATAAATCACAATCTATGCTCTAGGCCAAAGCCTTCTTCGTACGATCAATGTCCCGCTATGACAAAAATTAAATATTAAAAAATATTACCGAAATGAAACCAATAGACTTACAAAAAAAAACATAAGAATAAAATGGTTTATTGGAGTCATTAATTGGAGGTTGGGTAAAATGGTACATAGTACATACCACCCTCATACTAACTATATTTGTAACTAAGCAATTCAAATTGTAATTGATTTTATCACACATACAAATACACTATTTCCCTCGCATGACTCGAATATCCAATTGGGTTGCTTATTTGTTGACCCATGTAGTGTACTATTTATAAATCCTGTAATATTCCCTGATGCTTTTGGCCTTCCGTCAATGTACATAGCCACTCCTTTATTTTGATCCTTATCTTTTAGCTATATATAATTTGTTGACAGTGCATACCTATGCATACTTCATGTATATCGAACCAGTTGCATCCAATCTTTGTAACTGTAACAAGGTCCAACATACTCCATCAATTTACTAACTTTTTCGTAACAAACCTTTATGCCATCCATGCAAAATAGGCCCAAATCATGTAATGACAATGGTGCTATGTGATATATCCTCTCATTGACACCAAAATTAGTGTTTATAGGAGGAAGTTCCTTGGGTACCCATTATTTTCATAGATGTTTGTACCTCAAGGGCACCTCAACGTTGCTTATGCTTTCATCATTATAGGAACATAACCCACCTTCAGCAAGAAAAAATTCCATGCGTTTATAGAATTTTCTTCTAATATTTTGACCTCTAGTTGATCTACCTCTTTTAGACATACATGTCTTGCTTTCCTCTTCTCTTCCTGGATTCCCCTCGCTTGAGGAAGAAAGATCTAAAAAATACCTATTTGGTGGTACCTACACTCATAAGAATGTTGGATGAAATTCTTTCATGGTGATGTGATCTTAAGGTGACATTATGATTAATCTATCATTTCATCACTAGAATTTCATAGGTTATAAGGTAATCAGGTCTTGATAGATTGCAAGTTATTGTTACTACCATCCAAATGTGTCTATCACAAATCAAATCTACTTAACGTTTTAACTCCCAAACTTTGTAACAAGTGTTAAATGTGACTATGGTCCACTAGTTACACAACCAAGACCTCAAATGTATTCTCTAATTGTAATCAAAGGACTTTTGATCTTCATTTAAGTAAATAAACTTGAAGGAAAACACCAACAAGTGGTTTATTGGACACCTACGAGACGAAAAATAGGAGAAAATTTACATTTAATTTCCATATGTCTAAGTGGTTAATGGGGAGGGAGTGTGTACCAGGCCTGGTTAAGTCATCATAAGTTTATGCTTTGGCAATAAATTTTTTTTAAAGTCATCTTAAATCTTCCTATGTCTAATTGCTAGGAGACTTTTGGTATGTTTTAAGGTAGGATGATTGATGAAAGAGCCCAAAGAGCCTTCCTCCATGGTATCCAGGTACACATAGCAATAGTCTTCTCTTATATGGTTGGACATGATTTAAAGAACTTAGATAGGAATTATTCATTTAAACAAAGGTTTTCTCATAATGCCATCGTTGGAAAAGTATGATCAAATTCTTCGATTATGAAGAATTGGTCTATGTGCCTCTAGTAATTACTACAAATATTTGTAAGGATAAAATGACTAAAAGAATAAGGTAGGAGAGAATCAACTTTGATCTCTTCAAATATTATATTCCTCTATTCATAATTTTTAAGGGTTGTGTGTGGAGGAGGTTATCACTACCAAGAAGGGAGGAGACCTTGCCTTGTGATTTAACTTCAAAATTTTGCTCTTTGTGTTCAATTTTTATCTTGCCTTATGTCTCTGGTCATCTATGGTGTTTGGGAAAATCCTAAGGTTGGGGTTTTACCTTTTTCTTCATGTAAAACCCTAGTTTTATCTTACGCCTTGGGTGGAATCGTTTGGACCATTACTTTTTGGGGAGAGTTTTAAAACAACTTAAGCCCCATTGCTTCATCTAGGCTAGGCCCCTTTTGATTTATCATTTTATTTCCTTTGCATAACTTTATTATTTTTTAAGTCTTGGATGGTCCCATTCTCCCTCGTTTAAAAAACAACTTATGTCATTGTTTATGGGTATGTGCAGGATCATCATGGAAAAAATAGGCCCTTAAGAGGAAAAAAATTTAGAAAAATTAGAGTTAGGCAACTTGACGTAGAACTTTAAATAAGCTATCTATATTATTTCAAAAATATGTAAGCATAAAATCTATAGAAAATTGAATTTAGTTTCTAAACTACTAGGTTTGTTTAAAAAAATAAAAATTATTTGGTGAAAATTTGAAATTTCAATGCGTGAGTACTTAAATTTCAGGGAAAAATAAGAAGTAGGTGTCTATCTAACCACCCCTAACCACAAGAAAATGATAATATTTTTTATAAGATTTTAGATATAAGTAGAGGACTCATGTCCTGATGTGATGCATATTATTTTGTAATTTTTTTCCATTTAAATAATTAATTATGAATTTTTTATTATAAATTTTAAAAAATATAAAAACTCGTATGTCTGACCACCTTGGTAAAAAATTCATGAAATTCAATTTTTCTTTTTTTAATCCTATAGTATGTGAAGCATAGAATGTGACACATGTTTTGGATTCAAAAAATTGGATACTGTTTGAAAATTATATATGTTTTTCAATCAACCTATCAATCAAGACTTTAGTCATAATTTGAATAGAAAATGAATAGTAATTACTTATTAAATTCAAAGTAAAGCATAACTTATATTGTTGGAAAGCTGAGAATCTGCTTTAAGAACCCTTTTTGTTTCATCAATTTTGGGTTAAAAAAATTTGTAAGCCACATACCCATCATATTGCCACTTTTTGGCCCATCATAATCCTACACATACCCTTATCATCGGCCTAGTGATGTCCCCTTGTTCTTTTAATAAATGTGTTATATTTTGTAGAGGGACAAGTTTGCGTGATCGTAGATCAATTATCATCTGATCTCAATCGTTCCCCGCCATCTCATGATGACCCCACCACACTATTTTGGTTGATCACGATATCACGAGTGAGCGCCATGTGTCTCATTTAATGAAGTAGAAGATATGATAGAAATAATTTGATACATTTGTCTGGTTTTAATACATTATGTGTCAAGTTACTAAAAAATTTATGAGATGCATGTGTTTCAAATCAACGAAGATGTTATAATCTCAGTAGGAAAGGTGCTTGATGGTTAATGAAAAAGTTGGTGACTGTGTTGAACGAACAGGATTACCGATGGTTGAGATCCACGGTTGCCCGCCATAGTGTGATCAAAAGTTACGAGGTCTTTATTGATTGCAATATCAAGGGCAAGCACCACATGGATTTCCTTGGTAATGCATAGTATGGTGGGCCCTTATTACCATGATGGAGATCATGTCAGTTTGTTTTGAAGGAAGTCGTTCGATCATTTGACCAAAGTGAAGGATCGACAACTAGTATTTGAATATGCATCAAATGCAATTACAAGGTTCTATTTTGTAATTTCATATTTTTTTTTAGCCCTCCTAGAGAACTAAAAGCTAAAGATTACAGTTTCCCTCCTAGAGAACTAAGTGTTGAAGAGAGCCAAGATATAGACATGAGACAGATGGAATATAGGTCATTTGTAGTAGACAATGAATTTTGATATACAGAGACTCAAATGTATGTATTTTGATGGAGTAAATGAAGATATCTAAGTTGCCGATTAAGATTTTGGTATCAGTTGTTTGTTAAATTTATGCAATTATTTGATTGTCTCCATTCTGATGCTTCTCTATTGTTTAAATTGATATAACAAGTTTATACTCAGTTTATCATTGTACATTTTCTATTTATGTATGATCTAGTTATTCAGTTCTCTAAAGTAGGGATTAAACTATTTTAATCAATCATAGAAATTGGGAAGTGTTACTTGGATTAATAAGAAGAATCACATAACTAGAATTTCCATTCTATCTCAAGAAGAGTTTGTAAATTATTCACTTGCACGTTTACACAAGTTGTAAACAATTTTTGTGCCTGACAGTTTGAATTATTGCCATTATTGAAATCCACATTTGTAGATATTCATTAGACTCCATATACCCAATAAGGCATTGGTCTCCCATTGTATTCTTTTATAATTTTCATTATTCTTATTTATTTTACACTTACATTTACAAATACACATACATATGCATTTATTGTTTTCATTTATTTCTCATGTAGTTGAATATTTTGATTGATTTCATATTATATGTATTGAAGACTTTATAATTTCAATTACATTTACATTTAAAAATACATATACATACATACATACATATATATATATATATATATATATGTGTGTGTGTGTGTGTGTGTGTGTGTGTGTGTGTGTGTATCTATATCATTTACATTCAGTGTTCAAAAACAACCCATTAGGTCTGCACATGGAAAAAATTTCATAAAATCAGATCTCCCATACATATTTTGTTGAAACCTAGGCTTGGACCTCTCATTTCACATGTTTTTCTTCACAAAACTCTTGAGGAAAACAGCTATACCTTCTTTATTTATCATCCTACTCCCTATTCATGCATCCTACAATTAAAACATTATCCATGGGGCCTCTTACACAAGCTACAGTAATCACAAAAAGTGTAAGAGCCCCTTTATATCATGTTTGGACTACAAAACCCTCAAAAATAGGGTAACCGGGTTGTATGCTTGAATTCTTTGTATAAGGATTTGATAAGTAGTATCGTAGGTGGATATGCTTTGTATAAGGATTTTATAAGTAGTATTGGGTTAGAATACATATTGATGAGATTGTAAAGCAATGTTATCAAGGATCTTATATGTTATGTGTTAAATCTGTCATAAACCCTTAGATGCTTATAAATTTGACTCTTCCAATGGATATATGGCACTGATCTAAGTTGTACTTATTTGTATGGTTTAGAATTTTTTTTCCTTTACCTAGAGCTTGCTACAAATTGTGAATCAATGACTATCTTATACTGTGAAATGTTGTTGTAGTTATCTCATGCTCCAAATAGTTGATATTATTGATAAACAACCAATTCTATTCGGTATTATCCTATTATGTTGAGCTATTGATTTTTATTGCCCCTTGGTCATTGCTTTTCCTTGAGTTCCTGCAACCTCATCCTCGGTGCTAGTATTGACCTTATTTTCACTCCTCTAAACTCTTCCTTGGCATTGATATTGACCTTGTTTTCAGTCCAAACTCTTTGTCAGCACTGGTATTGACCTTGTTTTAACTCCAAACTCTCCCTCGATGCTTCCATTGGCCTTTTTTTCACTACTCCAAAATCTTCCCCAGTGTTGGTATTGACCTTTCACTTCTCCAAATTGATGAGCTACAACCTGGTTTCATTAGGTTTTATAGTATGTTAATTAAATCAAAAATTTTGGTGCCATTTAGTTAGGTTTTAATATTCTACAATATAGTTAAGTATATATTAGCTATATTTTACATAATAAATAATATAATTATTCAACTTATTATAGTTATATATTATATTATTTAACAAAATTATTAAATACATATGAAATTTTTAATAATTAATAATAAGTATATTTTTATATAATAAAAAATATAATTAATATAATATATATTTAATATAATAGTAATATATATTAATATGAGAGAGAGAAACTAAATTTTGATTGGTTGTTTCATGTAAACAATCCAAGGATGGCATGTGTCCTTGGGGAGTTATGCTCAAGGTAGCATGCCATTTGATTAAAGATATGATAATTCTCCTTTAAGACCTCTTCAATGTACCCATTGCATAATTAAGGATACAAAGAAAAATATAGAGAGAGAGGGAGATAATGACAAACATACAAATAGAAAGGGAGACAAAGAGATAGAGAGATGTAGAGAGATAAAGAGATAAGGATGAATAGATAGAGATATAGAGAGGGTGATTGATATATCTTACCATGTTGCTCTCTATATCTCTATATCTCCCACTATCTATGTCACTCCCTCTTCCCCCCTCTATCTATTGAGCTATCTCTCCCTATCCCCCTTTTCTCTCTCATTCACTCCATCTCTCCCTCCATCTCTCCTACTCTATATCTCTATCTCTATTTCTCTTTTTATCTCCCTCTCTCTCCTCTCTCTGTCTCTTTCTATCTATATCCCTTTCTCTCCCTCCCCCTCTCTATCTCCCCCTCTCTATCTCTC
>VDFB02379711.1:252534536-252574129 GCA_007258455.2 Sequoia sempervirens | reverse complement strand
GTGGGAGAGAGATAGAGGGTTAAGGGTTAAGCATAGATGGTTTAAAGGGTAGGGGAGAGAGAGATGCACGTGAGAGAGAGAGAGAGAGAGACCTAAGAGAGGGAAAGGGGGTAGGAGGTTGAGACTTGGGAGAGAGAGGGCAGGAGGGAGGAGTAGGATATAGATAGATGGTAGAGGGTTTAAGGGTTAAGGGTGTATGGTTTAGGGTTAAGGGTAGAGGGGAGAGAGATAGAGGGAGTGAGTGAGTGAGAGAGACCTAAGAGAGGGAGATTTGGTAGGAGGGAGAGTCTTAAGAGAGAGAGGGAGGGAGTGGGAGAGATAGAGGATAGAGGGTTTGAGGGTTTGAGTTTAAGGGTTAAGGGTAGAGGGGCTGGGTAGAGTGGAGAGACATGGGAGAGAGAGAGAGAGAGAGAGAGAGAGAGAGAGACTTGAGAGGTAGAGGGGATAGGAGGGAGAGACTAGAGAGAGAGAGAGAGAGAGAGAGATTATTAGGAGGGGGAAGGGAGAGGGGAGGAGGAGAATAAGGGGAGAGAGAGGGAGAGAGAATTAGGAGGTGGAAGGGAGAGGGGAAGAATGAGAGAGAGAGAGAGAGGGAAATGGAGAGGGAGAGAGGGAAATGAAGAGGAAGTTCCTTGGGTACCCATTGTTTCCGTAGATCTTTGTACCTCAAAGGCACCTCAATGTCGCTTATGCTCTCATCATCATAAGAACATTACCCCCCTTCAGCAAGAAAAAATTCCACGCGTTTACATAATTTTCTTCTAATCTTTTGACCTCTAGTTGATCTCCCTCTTTTAGACATACTACATGTCTCACTTTCCTCTTCTTTTCCTGAATTTCCCTCGCTCAGGGAAGAAAAATCTAACAAATACCTATTTGGTGGTACCTGCACTCATAAGGATGTTGGATGAAGTTCTTACATGGTGATGTGATCCCAAGGTGACATTATGATTAATCTATCATTTCATCGCTAGAATTTCATAGGTTATAAGGTAATCAAGTCTTGATAGATTACAAGTTATTAATACTACCATCCAAATGTGTCCATCACAAATCAAATCTACTTAACATTTTAAATCGGACCAAACTTTGTAACAAGTGTTAAATGTGACTATGGTCCACCAGTTACACAACCAAGGCCTTAAATGCATTCTCTAATTGTAATCAAAGGAATTTTTCTCTTTATTCAAGTAAATAAACTTGAAGGGAAACACCACCAAGTGCTTTATTGGACACCTACTTGAGTAAAAATAGCAGAAAATTTACATTTAAGTTTCATATGTCTAAGGGATTAATGGGCAGGAAGTGTGTACTAGGCCTAGTTATGTCATCATAAGTTTATACTTTGGCAATAAATTTCTTTTGAGTCATCTTAAATCTTCCTATGTCTAATTGCTAGGAGACTTTGGGTATGTTTTAAGGTAGGATGATTGATGAAAGAGCCCAAAGAGCCTTTCTCCATGGTATCCAGGAACACATAGCAGTTGTCTTCTCTTATACGGTTGGACATGATTTAAAGAACTTAGCTAGGAATTATTCATTTAACTTAAGGTTTTCTCATAATGCCATTATTGGAAAAGTCTGATCAAATTCTTCTACTATGAAGAATTGGTCTATGTTTTCTCTAGTAATCACTATAAATGATTGTAAGGATAAAATGACTAAAAGCATTAGGTAGGAGAGAATCAACTTTGAGTTCAAAGATTATATTCGTCTATTCATAATTTTTGAGGGTTGTGTGTGGTGGAGGTTATCACTACCAAGAAGTGAGGAGACCTTTCCTTGTCATGGAACTTCAAAATTTTTCTCTTTGTGTTCCATTTTTATCTTGCCTTATGTCTTTGGTCATCAATGGTGTTTGGGAAAATCCTAAGGTTGGGGTTTTACCTTTGTCTTCATGTAAAACCCTAGTGTTTATCTTACGCCTTGGGTGGAATCTTTTGGGCCATTACTTTTTGGGGAGGGTTTTAAAACAACTTAAGCCACATCGCTTTGTCTAGGCTAGGCCCCTTTTGATTTATTTTTTTATTTTCTTCGCCTAACTTTATTATTTCCTAGGTCTTGGATGGTCCCATGCTCCCTCGTTTAAAAAACAACTTATGTCATTGTTTATCATCGACCTAGTGATGTCCCATCATTATTTTAATAAAATTTTTATATTTTGTAGAGGGACAAGTTTGTGTGACCATAGATTAATTATCATTTGATCTCAATCGTTCCCCGCCATCCTGTGATGACCCTACCACACTATTTTGGTTGATTGCGATATCACGGGCGAGTGCCACGTGTCTCATTTAATGAAGCTAAAGAGATGATAGAAATAATTTGATACATTTATATTGTTTTAATACATTATGTTGTAGGTTACTAAAGGATTTATGAGATACACGTGTTTCAAATCAACGAAGATGTTATAATCTCAGTAGGCAAGGTGCTTGATGGTTAATGACAAAGATCGCAACTCTGTTGAACGAGCATGATTACCAATGGTTGAGATCACGGTTGCGTGCTATCACATGATCAGAAGTTTCAAGGTCTTTATTGATCGTGATAGCGCGGGTGAGCGAGCTGCTAGTATTCAAAGAAGAGGGATGATTTTAAATTAAAAAATGATTTTCATTGCTGTAAATTGATATCTTGTTTGAGAAAACAAGACATCTCTTGAGATTTTTTATATAATAATAATTATTTATAAAAATAAGATATAAAAATAATATGTTAAATTACTTCACATAAAAGGTAAGTTTCTAAAATAATATACTTAAAATTAAAAAGAAAAAATAAAATAGAAATAAAATAATTTATAAATAATAGAGTAGAAATAAAATTGTTAAGGAATGAAAAATAATTATAATTTTTTAACTTTAAAATTAATTTATTTAAAATTAGAAAAAGAAAATTAAATAAAAAAGGAATATCCTAAATTCACTGTTACACATAAAAATTTGTTTCTTGATTACCTCATTTAAGACATAAAGAATATTCAATATTATTATTTTAAGCTTTTACTAAAGGTTTTCTTGTACAAAAATATTAAAATAAGATAGGATTTTTCATAATAAATGCAAATATAAAATCAATTTAAAATTATAAAATAAAATACAAAGAAACTATAATTAATTTATTATTTCACATAAAAAAAAGTTTTAAAATTAATATTACGGTTAGAGTTAGAAAAAGGGTTAGGGTTAGGGTTAGGGTTATAAATTAATTAGTCTTAGGGTTTGATTATAGTTAAGATTCAACTATGGTTAGGATTAGGATTCAATTGATGTTCAATTAGGGTTAGGGTTCAATTAGGATTTCCATTGGGGTTGGGGTTCAATTAAGATTAGGATTCAATTAGTGTTAGGGTTCAAAAGGGTTCAATTAGGGTTAAGGTTAGAATTATAGGATAAAGCTTTGGATAAAGGTTAGGATTAGGGTTGGGGGATTAGGATTCAACTAGGGTGAGGGTTAGAATTCAATTAGGGTTAGGGATATGATTAATTTCAAGCTAGGGTAAGGGTTAAATTACCAGTAGGTTTTAATAAGGTTTAGGATTCAATTAGTATTACAATTAGAATTAGGGTTAGTATTAAAATTATAATTATGAATAGAGTTTGAATTATAGCTAGGGTTAGAATTAGAATTAGGGTTATAACTAGGGTTAGGGTTATAATTAAGATAAGATTTTAGGTTAGAATTCAATTAGGGTTAGGTTTAAGTTTAGGATTAAAATTTAATTAGGGTTAGGGTTCAATTGGAGTTAGGATTCAATTAGGTCTCTAAGATAAATCTTGGAGTCAACATTAGGGTGAAGGTTGCGGTTAGGGTTAGGGTTTCAAAATGAATCATGGGGTCAACATTAGGGTTAGAATTAGGATTATGGTTTTAGTTATGGTTTGGGTTTAATTAGGGTTATAGTTCAATTATGGTCAATGTTAGGATACGGTTCAATTAGGGTTGTGTTTAGCATTAGCGTTATAGGATAAAACATGGGGTAAAGTTTAGGGTTGGGGTTGGGGCTAGGGTTAGAATTCAATTAGGGTTAGGTTACGATTCAATTAGGGTTCAATATAATTAGGGTTAGGGTTAGGGTTTTGATTATGGTTCAAAATTAGGCTTATGGTTAGGATTATGGTTCAATTAGGGTTAGGGTTGGAGATTAATTAGTATTAGGGTTAGGGAATTATTATGATTAAGATTCAACTATGAATAGGTTAGGATTCAATTAATGTTCAAAATTAGGGTTAGGGTTTTAGGATAAAGTTTGGGATCAAGGTAAGGGTTGCGGTTAGAATACAACTAGGATTAGAGTTAGTGCTACAATTATGGTAAGGGTTAATATTCAATTAGGATTTAATTAGCATTAAGATTATGGTTTATATTCAATTAGGATTAGGGTTAAAATAGGGTTAAGATTAGGTTAGGTTTATAGGATAAATATTTGGGAAAAGGTTAGGATTAAGGTTGGCGTTAGGGTTAGGACTCAACTAAGGTTAGGGTTTAATTAATTTTAGGAACAATTAGGGACAGGGATAGGTTTAATTTTAGGCTAGGGTAAGGGTTCAAGTAGGGTTAGGTTTTAATAAAGGTTAGGGTTAGGGTTCAATTAGTATTACAATTAAAATTAGGCTTTGGGTTTAATTAGTGATATGATAATGGTTAAGGTTTAATTAGTGATATGATAACGGTTAGGGTTTAATTTAGGTTAGAGTTAGAGTGTAATTAGGATTATGATTTGGGTTCAATTATGGTTATGGGTTCAAGTAGGATGAGCATTAGGGTTAGAGTGTAATTATGATTAGAATTTGGGTTCAATTAGGGTTACAAAATAAATCTTTTATGTTAGTTGTAGGGTTAGGGTTAAATTAGCATTAGGTTAGAATTAGGTTAATGTTAGGATTACAGTTAAGGTTCACTTAGCATTAGGGTTTAATTGTAGTATGGTTAGGGTTATGATTTAATTAGGATCAAGGTTCACTTATGGTTAAGGTTCACTTATGGACCAACTAACGAGGATTTTAAAGAACTCCTACACTTTGGGATCTGCAAGACCCGGGAGGGTGATCCCTTAATGTATTTACAACCTCTGCACCATTATCGTAAACAACATTAACAACAATAGATAATATCATTCAATAGCTCAACATAATAGGGTAATACTAAATAGAATTGGTTGTTCATCAGTAATATCAACTATTTGGAGCATGAGATAACTACAACACATTCCACAATGTAAAATAGTCATTGATTTACAATTTGTAGCAAGCGCTAGGTAAAGACAAACAAAATATTGAACCATAAAAATTAGTACAACTTAGATTAGTGCCATATATCCATTGAGGGAGTCAAATTCATAAACATCTAAGGGTTTATGACAAATTTAACACATAACATATAAGATCCTTGAGAACATTGCTTTATAATTTCATCAACATGTATTCTAACACAATACTACTTATCAAATCCTTATACATAACCTATCCACCTACAATCCCATTCAAGCATTTTAATTAATTCCTTGAATTAAAGCCAAAAAAAAAATCATACACACCACAACAGTGAGATGAA
This sequence comes from Sequoia sempervirens, assembly GCA_007258455.2. NCBI lineage: Eukaryota > Viridiplantae > Streptophyta > Pinopsida > Cupressales > Cupressaceae > Sequoia > Sequoia sempervirens. The sequence goes on along the minus strand of VDFB02379711.1, from coordinate 252,568,573 downwards.
CGAGACAACCCTTAATTTTTTTATTCAAAATTCAGATATGCATGTACAATGGAGAGACATGAGTTTGAATTAATCATTTCAATTCAAATGCCAGTAATGTTATAAAATATCAAATCCCCATGAATTCAAAACCTACTATAGAATGACTCAAAACCTAAATTGAATTTTCCTTAAAACCATTGAACTTTACAATTTGCTTTGCAACTCTACCTAGACTCGACCAAAAAATATCTAACTTGCTAACTTGTACTTCTGGCCTTGAAATCCTTCTTATACAAATGAAGGAGTAAACAAGCATCAGGCTAGAAAGCACATGTGTCACCAGCCAATTGGACCACTTTGTGACATTCCAAAATTTGTTACAATAGAAATTTCCTGCAGAATCCTCTTGTTCATCATGCCCGCTGAGAATGATTGATGCAACAACAAAGCTTCAAGAATTTTGTGCCAAGACTGCCACAAAAAAAAAATTGTAAGCCATTGTAACTGCAACAACTAAGTTGTCAACCGTTAATAGCCTACTCCTTTTAACTCCTCCTTAGTTAAATATACGTTTTCCCATTTTTGGTATTCCTCATCAGCTAGCCAATTAAAATTGATTACCTCATTTACCTTGTCACTATAAGGTGTATACTTAACTGCCACCTGATTCACTTCTCTTTCAAAAGATTGAAAGAATGAACTAGTGCTAATAATTTTATCCATACAACTCACCAATAAATCATAATCCGAGTCATCACAAATTAATCTAATTTGACAATTGATGACTTTATTTTCCTGATCCTGCCATTGCTGGAGTGACCTGATATTTCCCTGCTCATCAATTATGTCAGGTAGAAATGTGTCACTCCAATCATCAAAGTTCATCACCAATTCTCTAATCTTCCTACTCAAGTCATCTGGTAAGGTCTGAAAACCTTGTAATGACTTAACTAATACCTAAGTAGGCCTTAATGATTTGGGCCTATTATTTACATCAAACCTTGAAGCTTTATACATGATGTCAAGATCATTGGCCCTAGGGATCCATCTTTCAATTAATGGTACTACAACCTCTTGATCCCTATCAATATTCTTTATTGCACTTAATAATAAAGAATATAAAGAATGCACATATGACAATCTATCATCAAATTTCTCATTTAAATGTCTCAATACAACATTTACAACCTCCCTTTGCTTTAAGAATATTCCCTCCTCACTCACCTTCAAGGATTCTTGTAACTCTAAAATCTTATGCATTATCTGCTTCTTCGAAGGATTAACAAAGTACTCCATTTCTTCATCAATTAGCTCTAAAGTAGGGCTAAGGAAAGGAGTTTGATTGGGACACCCTAGTGTAGACGCAATAGGAGAAGTAGGAGGCATTGATCTTGATGTGGAAGGAAATGTTCTGATCCATGGAGCACTTGATGTCCCCCCAATCTGCTTGTTCTTTAACCTATCCACCTCATTCTACAGCTCAACATTCCTTTTCTGTATCTTGCTATATTCCTCAATTATGGCATTGTACTTCTCCATTAAGTTTTTCTTTTGAGCCTCCTCTCTTTCAACAGTCTTTTGGGCCAATTTGGCCACATTTACAGTCAAATTAGTAGCCTATGTGGTTGAGGTCTCTGAAGCTCTCTTTATTATCAACCCTCCTCTTAGATTTGGGTTAATATTAGTAACATTCAACTTTCTCCCTTGAGGGGCCAAAGCCCAAATTGCTAAAGTTTCATACTCTTCACTGAAGGAAAAATATTGCAATGCTACCTTGACCTCTTCTTCAAAGTCTTGTAATAGGTGCTTAGACTTCAGAATAGCTTTGAAAGCTACAACATCTGCAATGTCACATTTAGGTAAAATCAAGACACCAACTTGATTTACTAATTTTCTCCCCTCCTTAGGAGTGATGTTCTTGAAATCTTCCATTAGTTCAACTTTCACTTCATCATCATTCTCCTGGTTTGACCTATTAGGTCTCAATTCTCTTCTCCTCTTGCATTTATCTTGATATTCTTCTAATTTCATTCTCCATACTAGTTGCAAGAAGACCGAAGTTTTTACAAATGAATTGTTATCTAGAAACTCTCTACATGCCTCCATTCTTGCATCTTGTACACATTTTCCTTTCATATCCAGATCAGAGAGAACCAATTCAACCATCCTAGGAGGGGAAGGCATACCCATCTGCATGTCCTGGTCAGTGACAACAATCTCATCCACTAAATCCTCTTGTGATTGTTCAATTCTTCTCCTTTTAGGGGCTTGGCTCTAATGGTGGTGGTGAGGGACTATTTTTAGGTGATGCATCCAAGTCAATAATCTTGATTGCTCTAGGTTTTTTGAACTTTGGACCTTATTGTGCAAGAAATTTCATTATTTTCTTTCCCTTTCTATCCTCTTCTTCTTCATCACTACTATCATTTCTCTTTTGTTTGTAAATAGGTTGTCTTTTTGTAGGTTGGTAAGCTGGCCTCACTTCAATTGGCCTGTCATCTTGCTCTTGTATGCCCAAATCTAACTCCAAGTTTATCTTTTTGGTCATCAAGGTGCCCATGATTTCTTTGAAGTTGCCCATCAAGAAGTCAATTTTCTGATGATATGGACTGAACTCCATCAATGGATCATACTTTGGATCTATTTTGTGCACAATAGCCAATAGCTTGTCATAAGCTACCCACTTCTCCTTGTTCAACTCCTACCTATTTAGGTCAAATTCATTTCTAATCAAGTCTTCAGGGAAGTTGAACTCATGCACAAACATACCATCTTTTATCCTTTTTTCTGAAAAGAGCAAAGAAGCCCTCAAGATCATGTTGTCACTTGGGGCCACACCTCAAATGGTATTCCTCAAAAAAACTTCCAAAATGTATCCAGTCTCCCTTTGAAAAAACAAGATCTGACACCACAGTGTAATCTGGGAAGAATGTTCCTTTACCTTTCCTAGTAAGGTTGTCCTCATGGATACAACGAATCTGCCACATGAATTATGCAAACCTCACTCTTGGTGGCACATTGTATGGAAATATATTAGGGGTCCCCTAAAAACCATACACCCTCAAGACAGTGTTGACTGGGTATGGAATGATATCACCCCAGTTATGGCAAACCTTCAATTCTGGCTTCCTCCCCTTTGGTCTAAGGAAATCATGCAACTCCTCAAGATTCATGGCTACATTTACAATCAGCCTGGCTCTCAATCTAGAAGCAAAACAATTGTCAAAATGTAGATAACTGGTTTTTTCCCTATTAGATGATAAATTTGTAGTCCATACCTGCACCGAAAATCTTTCTCCATCAACCCACTGCCTTAACTCCTTCTCAGAGAAGAATTCAACATTCTCATACAAGAACATATACATTAACATGGAATACCAAAAGAATGGAGTGCCTGTATCTTTTTTCTACAACTTTGATAGCACTTCATGTATCTTTTCGGCTAATGAAGAAGAAAAATCATAAATTACTGAGAAATTAGGGTTTTGCATTTGCACCCCCATAAAAATGTAAGAAATAGGCATCACCATGTTGGGGTGAAAACCCAAAATTTGGCACAATGAGTTAAAGGTAGCCAAGAAATTCTTTGCAAAGCAATTTAGTCTGAAAGGTTCTTGGTCATTAGGGCTAATATGGAATTTTGAACCTCCTACCCTACCCAAATGAGGTGGGAGTAACTTAGCTCTGAAAAGTGATTTTGACCTCCCATATTCCTGCTTCATCTCTTCAAGATCAATAGGAACCAAGAATGTACTAGGCTCACTTAGATCAAAAACTTGTCAAAATTCCTCTTTGTTGATGCTTAATAGAACCTTTCCATCATTATCTCGAATCACCTGTGTGACAGGGTCATATTGTACAACCACTTCCCTAAGCAAGTCTATATTAGGGAACACATTCAATACCACTAACTTCCCCATATCATACATCCAACCATTAGAAAAGGGGTGGGGAAAATTCCTCTGTCTAAACCATAATCTGAACATCTCTAGATTAGTAAGAGGAACCCTAACATCAGCTATGTTAGAAAAATCCCTCCCCTAGATTTTTTCCTCGCATCAAAACCAACTCCTTCCTATCATTTGTCGACAAGGGCAATTGATCTAGGAAATAATCATATAAGATTCTACTTAAATAATAAGTCTTGCCAGAGTGCTACTTTGTCAGTGCCATCTTGAGTAAACTAGGGCTTCCTTGCTATTTCAAACTTTAAACAAACTAGGGTTTAACAAAATATGAAATTACATTAAAAAAAACCTTGCAATTTCCTACAATTCAATTAACTTATAAGCCTAAAACAACTATCGACAAGCCCTATGACAAGAACACAATAAATTTCCCCCATATTCAAATTTAGAATAACTAGGAGATATATAAATGAACTCATGGCTTTGCGCTTGCAGAAACCCAAATTCTTGTTGTACAATTTGTAACTTTTCCCTTGGCTCTACAACTGCTCTACAAAGATGTTTTGAATGCTTTATGATACCAAAAGTAGAAGAAAATTTGCTTTATTTTGATCAAACCCTGGCAGTAGATGTTATGTCTGCCATTAAAGCTTGCGCGCTACATGAACGGCTCCAATCGCATTCGATGCAAATTAAAATATTGGTCATTGATATTTCACCTTGGTCAGATCATCGAACAACTTCCTTCAAATCAAACTGACATAATCTCGATCATGGCAACAAGGGGCCCACCATACCACGCGTTGCTAACAAAATCCATGTGGTGCTCACCCGCAATATCGCAATCGATAAAAACCTCCCAACTTCTGATCACGTGATGGCAGGAAACCATGGATATTCAACCATCAGAAATCGAGTTCATCCAACATAGTTTCCAACTTTGTCTTTAACCATCGAGGACCTTTCCTACCGAGATTATAACATCTGCATTGATTTGAAGCATGTGCATCTCATAAAAACTTTAGTAACCTGCTGCATAATGTATTAAAATCAAATAGATGCATCAAAGTATTTTATCATCCCTTTGGAATCACTGGATGAGACATGTGGTGCTTTCCCATGATATTGTGATCAACCAAGATAGTGTGGTGGGGTCATTACGGGATGGCAGGGAACAGATGAGATCAAACGGTGATTGATCAACAGTCATGTGAACTTGTCCCTCTGCAAAATAAAAACATTTATTAAAGGAATAAGGAGACATCACTAGGCCAACAACAAATAATGACATAACCTATCACTTAAATGAGGGAGCATGAGACCATCCAAGACTTAGGAGAATAAAATTAAACGAAGGAAATAAAATGATAAAACTAAAGGGGGCCAGACCTAGACGAAGTGATGGGACTTAAGATGTTTTAAAAACCCTCCCAAAAAGTAACAACCGAATAGTTCCTTCCTAAGGCGTAAGATAATACTAGGATTTTACATGAAGACAAAGGTAAAAACACAACCCTAGGCTTTTCCCAAACACCATAGATGACCAGAGACATAAGTTAGGATAAAAATTTGAAGTTCCATTAGGTACATGGTTAAAAGGGTAGAGGAGAGAAAGATGTGAGTGAGAGAGAGAGAGAGAGACCTAAGAGAAGGAGAGGGGGTAGGAGGGTGAGACTTGAGAGATAGAGAGGGAGGGAGTGGGATATAGATAGAGGGTAGAGGGGTTTAAGGGTTAAGGGTGTATGGTTTAGGGTTAAGGGTAGAGGGGACAGAGTTAGAGGGAGTGAGTGAGAGAGAGACATGAGAGAGGGAGAGGGGGTAGGAGGGAGAGTCTTGAGAGAGAGAGGGAGGGAGTGGAAGAGATATAGAGGATAGATGGTCTACATCAGGAGGAGGAGAGATAGAGAGAGAGAGAGAAGAGAGGTAGGAGAGAGAGAGAGAGAGAGAGAGAGAGAGAGAGAGAGAGAGAGAGAGAGAGAGAGAGAGAGAGAGAGAGAGAGAGAGAGAGAGAGAGAGAGAGAGAGAGAGAGAGATAACTAGGAGGGGGAAGGGAGAGGGGAAGAGGAGAAGAGGGGGAGAAACAACCCATTAGGTCTGTACATGGAAAAAATTCATAAATCAGATCTCCCATACAATCAGTTAAACCTAGGCTTGAACCTCTCATTTCACTCATTTTGTTCACAAAACTCTGAGGATAGTAGCTACCTTCTTTTTTTCTCATCCTACACCCTATTCATGCATCCTAAAATTACAACAGTATCCATGGGGCCTCTTACACAAGCTAGAGTAATAAAAAAAAGTGTAAGAGCCCCTTTATATCATGTTTAGACTACAAAACCCTCAAAAAGAGTGTAACCAGGCTGTATGCAAAGAAATGAAGCTTTCTAACTCAAATCAACACCTTAAGCCCTCAAATCAGAGTCAAATCAAAGCTAACACATATCTTCATGAACTGGAATTGATTTCACATCAAATTATGGCTGCATGTGACCATAAAATGCTACATAACAAGAAAAATACAAAAATTTTGAAGAAAAACACAAATTTTTGAATTTCAAGAGCTTGTATTTTAAAACCTCAACCATCAACAACCATTACAATGATCACTTTATTCCCTTTAAAATCCTTTACACATCAACCATTGAACAACCACCTCTACAACTAACTTTTTAATCATTTATCATCACATGAAACATAAAACACACTAATTTCAAGGTTGTTAACATCACTATTGAAATGTTTTAACTTTTTGACCTTTCAAACATTAAAAAGTACATCATTAAATTAATTATATAATGGCACAAAAATTAAAAAAATCATGAATTAATTATGTAACCACATAAGTCAAATATAATTATATCAAGAAATTAATATCAAATAGATAATATAATTGCATAACTCATACATTTCAATGTCATTGATCTTATTCGTCATCCAACACTTTGTTTATATCATCCAATCCAGATTCGACATTGTAAGGATTGGTCATATCATCATCATCATCATCAATATTAGTTTTTATAATGTCATCATCCACATGGATATCATCTTCATGAACATTAACTCCTACATCATCATGATCTAGTTCCTCCTCTTTGACATCTTCGTTAGGGACATCATCAACTAACTATTGATCATGATCATCATCTACATCATCTTCTCGTTCTTCGGTATCTTCTTCTTCCACCACCTTATAATTTACCGACCTTCCTCTTGGATCATTTCTAACAATAAATGACCAACTTGGTTTACCTTGAACCTCTGAGTAAAATACCTGCTCACATTATCTTGGAAGAACGTAGGGCTCATTTCCAGCCCGCTCGATCAACCTTATATTAACCATGGTAAATCCATTATCATGTTCAATAATAGTTCTCTTGGGATAATTTTCATTCAACTGTAGCTTGTACCATAGGACAACGAATAGAATTAATTTGAAGGACTTAAAGTCACACTCAAGTGTATCATCCAAAATCCCATAGTATCAATTTTCTGAGACTTTTGGATGTATGTCGCTTCTAAATGAAACATTAGTCACCTAAAAGACTACAGTTATATTAGAATCGCAAGTTTTCTTCATGTCATCCAACATTTTGATTCAAAATTTATGACCATCGCACCACATAGCCTTGTGGTGTTTCACCTCCAATATGTCATACATGTAAAAATCATTGCAATATCATCAGTTGATAAACATATTTATTCTTGGCACTTATATTAATTTGGTTTCCATCACTACTTGATTGAATAAAAATTTTCATTGCATGATTAGCTTCCTGAATTTCACTACAAATTTTGACAATTTTTTATTTTTCATTCCTTCCATCCAATATTTTCCAAAACATTTTTGTTATATTCTTTCCGATGTGCATTGTATCAAAAAAATGCACAATTTGCAGCTGCTCATAGTAGGGAAACCTACTAAATTTTCTGTGATAAATTTTTAGTTCCTGTGGAAGTTGGCCATTAATGCCTTGACGACCTTCATGAAGCATATAAGTTAAACAAATTAACAATGACAATCATTGTCAATTACAGCATGAGTAAACACAAAACAATATAAAAATATAAATTCAAAATATATCATATATGATAGATAAACAATTTGATCTGATGTATAACCTTGACGATTAATTCTATTATATTCCAACTTCCATAGGTGAGGTGTCATTCTTCGTGGTTTTGATGTAGTCTCTTCTTTCCCATTGAAAAGATGTTTTCCAGTAGTTCTATACTTATGATTTATATGGAGGAAGCACCTATACTCATCAAACACCTATTTTCCTAAACTTGTTGAGCGATGATATTTCATCTTTGGACCACAAATTGGGCATGCAATTTATTTTTTTGTTTGAAGACTTGCAAGATCATATATAATTGGATTAAATATGTCAATTTTTATAATTATATATAATGAATAGATTATTTTAAAAACATGCACATGATATCTACTTCATAAAATTAAATATTGTTAAAGTGCAGTCAAACATTATAACATAACACAAAAATGTCTTAGCCTTGGGGAATCATGAATTATCCATACAAGCATTGCATGTAATTTAAATTGTCTTTGTCCTATTGGTCTAGAGATGTCATACATAGTGACACCATTCTATAACTTTAGTAACTTGTTGATAAGAGGCTCAATATATACATTCATATCTTTAACTTGGTACTTACCTAGTTGAATGAACATAAACATTACATAAATTTTATAACCATTTTACTGCAATATATATATATATATTAATGTACATGACTATTGAATGAAAAAAATATAAGTCATTATGCAACAAATAAGACAAATGAGACGCTACTACGCTAAGGAAAATTGATGTAAACAAATACCTAGAACAATCATTGACAACATTATGTGCTCCCTCTTTATTGACATCCATGGAGGAATGTTATTGTTGATAACAAAAATAGGCCACATCGAGTAAATAGATCTCAAATCTCCAAATGGATTGACACCGTCCACTCCCAATGAAAGCCTGAGATTATGAGGTTCTTCTTTAAAGTGTGGCCATTTTTTCTCCATGTCCCTAAATGTAGAACCATTTGTAGGAATTCAAATAATTTCATCTCCACTTAGATTTTGTGCATGGTAATCCATAAATTGCACTAAGCTTTCACACCTAAATAATCGTTGCATACATGGAATAATGGGAATACAACAAAGAACCTTGTGAGGCACCTATTTTGTTAGTTGATCTATTCGATATCTACTAATATGACATTCTTGGCATTCTGTTGCAAATTCATGTTGTTTATAATATATAATATGATCATTGGGACATGCATCTATTGCTTGATACTCTATTATGATATCTTTCATAATGGAAAATAAATCTCGGTATGAGTGAGGTAAAATATTTGATGGTGGTAAGAAAAATTCACCAATCAATCTACAAAGACAAGTAATTTGTTAATATAAAGAATATTAATGGTACATATTTCATCCTTTATTTACTAGTGATGAACTAACAATAATTAAAATAGATGAAAAAATATTACATATATGACATACCTTAACATTCATGAGATTGCTATGTTTGATAAACCATTCATAACCTTCAAGTTCAATGACAACAATACAAAAGAGAGAAGAGTTATTTGAGAGCCTTCATAAAGGGGCTCATATTCCTTCTCAAGTATAGGTAAATCAGGAACATCATCAAAGTCATCTCAATCATCATGATTAGCTTTGCCACTAAATGTGTCATGGATCAATGTATCTGTGCCATCATCTTCAACTATGTTTCCTAGTGCATGATCATCTTCTTCCATAGGATCATTAACTTCATCTTTGATATTCACAACTCCATGTTCATTCACTTGCAAAACCAAATTCTCTAGGCCGTGATAATCCATATCATGTGCCCTAGGGTGCCCCACCTTTATAATAATGATAGACACACATAAACCATGATCATGATCAAGTGATTATATATATATATATATATAAATTTAAAGCGATATAAATATTTACAAATCCAATTGATATAAACACATATAATGAATAACTTACCAATGGACGATAATCATGCCACCCTTCAATGTGACCATGCTGCTTACAATGTTTCTCAGCTATTGTGATTAAAATTTGTGTCATCTTTAAGCCCTTGCAATTATTGCAAGGACAATAACATTTCCCATCACCCGTTCTTTTCAATCTAGCCCGCAATCTATCAACTGTCTCTTCATTTTATTCTGGACTAATATTATCTTACACAATTTTTCTTTACAAAGGTTGACTATTTAGATCTTTAAAAAATATCAAACTCACACTCCAATAATTGTTATTCATAGACAGGTAACAAAATATCATTAATATAAATGATCTTAAGTCTAATGTTTGTGCCCTGTTAAATTATGATAAATCACATGGAAAAGCGACATGTTATCCCTTTAATGAAGATAGATAAGACCTTTCACATCACAATCATTAGATTGTATGGGATCGATCTCGATAGATTTTGCAAGAAAGGCCTGCATGCTTTGTGGGTGCTAATTAAGTTGTGGCGGGGCCAATTTTAGTAAAGCTTCCATTTGGGTCTACCCCACTATGTCGGCTGAGATGGGAGGAGACAGAAAGCGTATTGAGCCAGACAACTATGAAACTCACTTGAAAAATGCCCAGGCCTGGGAAAATGTTAAAAGTGGTGGGCTGATTCCTTTCCTAGAGAAGCTCCATGGCTCCAACCAGGAGGCCACATACCTCTTTGTTAAAAAATGGAATAAGAACAATTTGACCCTATTTGGCAGGAATCTTGACCTCAACGAAAATTTAATCGTAGATGTTACAAGCTTATCTACTGAAGGGAAGAATTTTTTTAGGGACAGGGCTTTTTTTGATGAATCCATGATTAGATTTCCTAAAAAAGACAAAGAAAGGTTAAGCTTGATAAAAGTTTCTTGTAGCTACTTTGATGCTAACTCTATAAATACCATTTGGAGGAAGGTTCTGCGGTTCGGTGGATGGGCACTATAACAGAGTTTATGGCTACCACTTTGCTCTTCTCAACGACTTTCGCCATAAGGTTAGGATATCTCTTCCCTATTATCTTTTCTGTTCCTTGAAGAAAAGCTTGGAGGATAATAAGAAAAACCCCAATAGATTTTCTATCTTGCATATAGGGTTAATAAGATTGATTTTCGAGCATTTCCAAAATATGCCTACCCCCACTATCCTAGATACCATTCTCGACTCTAAGACTGATGACACAGATCACAATGGATCGAAGTATCTTCCTAACCCTAGTTCGGCTAGAAACTTGCATGTTGGCCCTTCTAGGAAAAATAACCCTAATCCCCTTTTTGGTAAAGCCCACACCGAGCTTGAGCTTGTTATCCCCTCCCTTTTGAACAAACCCATTCATAAGAAACCCCAAGCTAAAAGTCTTGTCTCCTATTCTGATGAATCTTCTGATTCAGAGGATTCTGATACCAACAAAACTGTGGTTAATTCTAATCCTCTGTTGGTCAAACATGTTGATGATGACTCCCCTGTTAACCCTAACACTGAGAAAATTGTTCATAACACCGATGATGAGCCCTCTCTAGATTTTTTGAATCTAGCCAAAGCTAATTTTGAGTCCCACTCCAAACTCCTGGATTAGACTTTCAATGAAATCAATGAGTTGAAAATCAAAAACAGGGCAATTCAAAGCAAAATTGAAGATCTGGTTGCTAAAATTGCTGAGATTGAAAAGAAAGATGTGGATAGGGGGATCTAAGGTAACATTAACAGAGACATTGATTCTAAGGTTGATTATATAATGAACACCATCAAAACCATCGCCGAGAAAAACAACATAATGGCTAGACATAATGCCATTATCATTAACGCTATGGGTGAGAAGCTCGATAAAACCCAACAGGGATCTTTGGTGGTGGATCTAGAGGAAATAGAGGACAAAAGCCAGGACACGGACATGGGCATTTCCAAAAGAACTAGATCCAACATGAAGTGCAAGGTCCCCCCTACTTCTAGGATGATTCAAATTTTTAAAAACGGTGTCAATGATATGTAGGAGCTGGAGGAGGAGATAGAGTCTATCCTCAAGACTCTGAAGTAATGGTTGGGGTTTCTGTGTCCTTTGTTTCATCCTTTTTGGTTTAGTTTGGTTGGTTGCTGCTGATCTTTTCTTGGGCAGCTGGTTTTTGTGGTTGGAATTCTTTGTCCTCTCCTTTGTTTTGTAAAATTTGTGGTTTCGGGTCCCTGTAAAATCTATTTTACCCCTTTATCAAAAACAAAATCTAATAATTCTGATATTTTACACCAAAAAAATTTGGCATGCAACCACCCCTGCAAAAGAGAAGATAGTATGAAGTTAATGACCCCAAAAACACTTTAAAATGTTAATTCTAAAACTTATTAAATTCTGATTTTACTATGATTTCCAACCGTTAGACTCCTAAAATCATAATATTGAACTTGATCTCAAACTTCCTACAACGATGGAGGTACCGAGCTAGTATGAGCAAGTGACCCATTCCTAAGGAGCAACAAGTCAAAATCATCATTGATAATATCAATACAGATTTATCCTTTTACTTAAAGATGTAATGTGTCACTTCTTATGAAGAGCTTATCCCTAGGGCCCTCAACATTGAGAGAGCCCTAATCGCACAAGGAAGCACACACTAGTAGAATTTGGAAAATAAATGACTAGGTGACTAAAACTCTTAGTCACAACTAAAAATGACTAAATTATGCTCATTTTTTGCAACTCAGCTATAAATGAGTAAATAAATTACTAGTTTGGTCATTGATTAAAAATTATTTAGTCACACAAATAAAAATGACTAAGTAGTCAGTCATTTATTTAGTCACAATCCATTTGAATAAATCATTTAAGGAATCAAGAATATAGCCTGCCAAAATACTCTAAAACTTTAATAAACATACCCTTAAACTTTTGACAAAATCTTATTTTTAGGCGTAGCCCACCATAATGGAGTTTTCATTTTAATAAACATACTCTAAAACCTTCATCAAAACATTAGTTTCAAGCATAGACTACCAAAATGGAGAAGTGTTTCAGTAAAGAATAATAGAGAATGGTGAGGAGATGTGCATGAAAGGAGACATAGGATTCATTGCTGCTTATCTCATTCCTACTCTGTTCAACAAATCTTACATTGTTGCCGCTACAAATTTTAATCTAGGTATTTACTTGACATATATTTACATAATCTCAAATTCCTTTAGAGGCTTTTCAAGTATCAATGTATCCTATATAGGGTTTAGAATGATTTATTTTAATTAAAAAAATAAATAAATGATGTATTTCCCCCTAGTTAGATAATGTGGAGATCTCCTAAATCTACCCTAGCACACTATCCTCTTTGGAACTGTATTCATTACTCCAGCTACTAGGGTTTTGCATGTGACATATTTAATATCTTCATGACCATGGCTTTTAAATAGATTTAAGTATTTGCTTTAATCATTTTCATGGTAACCCTTGAGTTCCATAATCCACCTTCAATCTCTTCTAAGAATGTTTTCTTAAGCTAGACTACATAGTATGCATATAAAGCAAGTACTTCATACCTGCCATTGTTCCAAACTACCACTCACTGCCTCGCTTAAAAATTTTCCTCCATAAGAACAATAGCATGTTTTAAAATCATGGTTGTCAGTGATTGACCATTAAGGTCACCACTTTCATCAAGATACAATAAGATTTTTGTCTTCAAACTCAAGGCATTATGCAAAATAACATTGTGAATTGTTTGTTGTGTACAATTTGATTTTCTTGCACATTTACTGCTTTGCTAACTTCCTTTAAGACTGGGTATTGCACCCTCAGCTGCAATCTCAAACAACTCACTCACTATCACTTGAAGATTTCTTTCATGAGCATCCTTCTATAAAATCAAACTATGCCCTATAGACTGCCTACTTACTACAGGGGACTCATTGTTTCATGATATTGTAGATCTTAAGACCCTTCAACCTTATTGACACTACTTCACAGTGCACAAGGTATTATTCACTATTCTCCCATCTTTGATGAGTCTCAAAAAACTACTCAAACATGCAATCCACTACCTCCATTATACATAAATGGCTAAGAAGAAACATTGAACCTATGATTACCACTATTACTTCATTTGGATAGTCATTCCCTGAATGCATTTTCATTGTCTAACACTACCAAAAGCATTTGAAAAACCCTTAAGGTTAGCAAGGGGGTAAGGAAACTCACTGTTAAAATCTCCACTTTACTATGCAAGGTTTGAGCTTTATTATCTTGTGACTACTTAGCCTCTTTTTGATTGTCACATCTCAAGTGACTGTCATTCTTCTTACCATAGATTGCATTTACAAATGTCACTAAGCTACATAGTGTGCTTGTTATTGGCTACAATATTTAGATTGCAAGATTTTATTATTAGCTACAATGTCTCAATCTTTCTGGTATTGCAACCTCACTAATCTGCTAGAGTTATTGTTTATGTTTCTACGGAGGCCTAGGGTTTGTACCCTAATCATGCTCTTACCAATGCTTCTCTTGGTATTAAAAAACAACCTTAAATCTTAGGTCAAAAAATTAGTTGTCTTGATAGGGATGTGGTATGATCTTGGATTGTATCCTAGAGTGTGTGGGAAGCTTGTGTTTGATCATTAAGGTATGTAAACTTGATCAGGGAAATGTATCCTATATAGCATGGCTCTTTCTTTAATACTTTCCATAATGGTTATTAGCAGATCACATTATTATAGTTTGTGGTAACCCAAGATTGCATTCAAGTATGTAACAAATTTGGTTTGTATTTTAAGCTATACACTTTTAAGTAACATTCATAAGGTTTAGAAAATCTTGATCACTCTCTAGAATAGCCCATTAAACATGGGTTGTGCTTGAATGCACTACATAATTGATATAACACAACCATTCTACATATCAACCAGAGTTATAGGCTCTTTATTGTAGCAAAAGGTAATCACTCTTGGATCATGCTATAATTACAACGTAACCTGTTAAACTTGAGACAATCTGAATGCACCCAATGATGATTGACACCTACATTATACAGCTTGAATTAACTACATTATATGAGTTCCTCCATTTCTATCACAACATAGCCACATTAAACATGGGTCACACATGAATGCATCATGTATTTGTTATAGCACAACTGTGCCACATGACCAATAGAGTTATGGATCACATAATTACAATCACAAGAATCTGTTCCTTGGTTGTGATCTTATGGTGATTCCACAAAACAAAATATGGACATGAAATTATCAAAACCCTAAACCTCTAAAAATGAAATCTGATGACATGTTGCTTTAAAATATGATTTTCAAACTTGGAACTACAAATCTGACTTCACAACTGAATTCTGCAAAAAGACAATGACTACCCTCAACCTGGCGATATCTTCTTGATTTTTTTTTAATTTTTCCGAAGAAAATCGTCCTTAGTTCTCCACAAACTGTCTCAAGTAGAACAAATTCACAAGTATAGAAAAACACTTTCGTAATAAATCAGCGAACTCACCTTTCTTTATGTTGGCCACAATTTGATTTTTTTCTTATTTTTCATGTTTGTCGAAATTTTGACAAAACTGCTTGTCAAAATTTTGACAAAACCCAGGTTCGTCGAAATTTCGACGTTCACGTCGGGGATAAAATTTTAAAAAATGAAAAATTACACATCAAATTTTACAAGCACCCGACAATACATCAAATTATACATATTTCATCATAATTTTTTGTTGGATTTTGCAGTCAAATGAGTTAGTGGAGGTGCAGATCAGAAATTTGAATTTCCAGAAAACCCAAACTAGACTCATTCACCACAAGTGGTGAATGAGTCCCATTTTTTGATACTATTTTTTGAGAAACCTATTCTTGTGCAGAAACCCTGATCTTGGACCGATTCGCCCAGATTGGAAAATGAGTCTCAGTGGGATAAAATTTTAGAATTAGCAATACTTCCAGCCTTCAACACATTTCTAGGTACACACATTATGTAATGTGGCTTTTTATTTTGTCTCATTTTCATTTCTAGTTCATTTAAATCAAGTTTGCATATCACATCATGTTTTCCAGCTCATTCTCTTTCCAAGTTTACACTTGGTGGTGAACCCCTCATTGTACATCATTCAATCCCTAGAACCTTCCCTTTGCAAGATCTAAATCTCCTCTACATTGTAGTATTGGGGGATTTTTCTTGAGTGAAAGGTTGAAGAATTGGTCTTTCTCCTTTTAAGTCCAAAATCCTAGAAATGGAAAGCACCACATTTTTCTTCATTTCAGAGGATAGTGATGCATCTGATGTCTATGATAGTTCATATGATGAACTAGACTATGATTTTGTGATGAAAGAAAATGAATTTATTTTCATGGAAAAAGAATTTGAAGAACATAAATATGGTAAGGCTAAAGACCCTGGTGAAGAAGGTGAGGAGGAAGAAGTTATCCTAGAGGGAAAACTCATCGGTGCCCTAGATGAGATTAATTACTTAAGAGAGGATGTTGAAAAAAAGAAAAAGGAAAATAAAAATTAGAAGAAACTTTCACAAAAAGAGTCAAACAAGCTAGCCAAGAATCTTGAAGAATCTAACTTGAATGTGGTGAGCTTTAAGCTACAAGCGGACGAGGCCAAGGGAATTGAAGAAATAGTCAAATCCAAGTTGTAGTTCGAAGATGATAGATGTATGAAGTTAGAAGAAGAAATAGTTTCCTTAAAAAAAAAATAGAGAAGGCTAAAGAACAAATAGAAAGGGTTTGAAATTGAAGCAAGTTTAAGAGATTCTTGATGGATTGTTGAGTATAGAAAATCCATCTAATAAAGAAAAATATATTTTAGGCCTTGAGAAAGGGAAGAGTACATTTAATGGACACTTTTACGAAGCTATATGAGAGATCTAGAGAAGGAGAAAATTCTAGCTTAGATGATGAGAAAATCTACAACAAGGACACTTCTAAAGAGGAGAAGAAGACCACTGAGATAATGAGAGAAGAAGAGTAAAATAAGCCTACTATGAACAAGAAGAATACCCAATCAGTTCCTAATCACTAGAGGAAGAGACAAACCATAAGAAGAACTGCTACTGATGGTTTCACTTAGGTGAGAGATCTGGAGAAGTCAAGTCAAAGAAGACCCCCTCATCATACACAATGAAATGCTATGACTAGGTATTATTCATACTTTTATGAATACTATGAATAAACATTCAACATTCTCCCTTCGGGTATACTTTTACTCTAAGTATCAGCTCGCACATCATAAAATTTCCTCCTTGGCCTTTTCACAATTTTTTTGGCTCCCTCCAGGTGTCTACTATGTGCTCCCTAAGGGTTTCCTTTCCTTCGCATTTTAGAAATCCCCGCTAGCCCTCCATGTGTCATAGTTGTGGGCCTCTTTGATTCTTTCCTTTTTTGCTTCCTCATCGGGCTTTGCTCGAGTACCACGTGGCTCTCATTTCTTATAGAAATTTGGCAGGCCCCATGATCAGTGTCTGCGATAACTTTTGCTACATGTCTACTTTACCCCACCTCTCAGTAAGGATGAAATAGTGACCACACACAGTGAAATGTTGCCATGCATCCTTTCTATGCACAGCCAATGATTGCTTGCCTCCACTTGGGATAGAGCTCTACTCACTTGACGCCTATCACCTTGGTTCAAGTTTTCAGCACTGAAGGATAAAGTTTCACATGGGTAGTGCTATGCTACCATGTGTCTCTTAGGTGGGTCTTGTATCTGGGAAATGAGTCAAGTAGGTCAAATGTTGTGACTGACCACCGCATGTCATAGTTACTTCACGAGATGATGAAATTTGTCTATTCACCTCACCAAAGACCACCGCTATCATTTGTAGGGGATGCGCCTGAGCCTAGGATGACCAAATGCTTAGTTTAAAATATTTTCTGTTGCAATGGCTGGAAGAATTTTCTTATTTTGCATCATTTCCATAGATCACAAAATCTTTTTTTTCTACCTCTACAAGCGGTGGGAGTTTTTTGCTATATACACTTCTCTCTATTTTGGGAGAAGGGTGTAGATTTTGAAGAAACACTAATTTTAGGGAAAGACACCAGGCCTTTATTACTATTTTATTTTATTGCAAAATACTTTTAGACTGTGTAAATTTTTTTGCCTTTTTTTCTTTCATGCTATTTGATTAAACTTTAAATTGTGTTGCTATTTGTCTAGATATTTCATTTGAGAACTATATATATTGAATGCAAGTTTGCTAATCTATATCATGCCTAATGACTCTTCTTAGAAATAGGAATGTATACAATATTATTTTATGTTAATGAATGGATTATTTGTGCTTTAATCTCCAGTTTCTACCTTTCTGGAACACTACAAATTATACCAATCGGGCCCTTAGATCTGTGATTTATCGTACCTATCATTAAGGCTCAGGGCATCACCTTAGGTTAGAATTTATTTTATTATATTTATTTTCTTTTCCCTTTCAAAAACCCCATTATAGAAGAAGCCAACTTCTTTAAAAATCTGGAGGTCACTCAATTTAGTGCAATAAGTCCCCAATAAACTGAGTTTCCCATAAGACACTATTGTACCTTGTCAATT
Organism: Sequoia sempervirens; assembly: GCA_007258455.2. Classification (NCBI taxonomy): domain Eukaryota; kingdom Viridiplantae; phylum Streptophyta; class Pinopsida; order Cupressales; family Cupressaceae; genus Sequoia; species Sequoia sempervirens. The sequence continues at coordinate 252,550,107 of VDFB02379711.1, read as the reverse complement.
TTTTGTGTCAACAGTTTGTTCTTTTTCTGTAATGCCCGGTGGGACAAAGCGTAAATGAATTTGTGCTTTAGAAGGGTGTATGAGCCATTGACCTATAACTAGATCCCAAACCGCAAGCAACCCCAGTTTACTAGTACCACCACTAGGAATAGTGCAAGCCGCAAATTAGTTGGTAACTGTTCCACTCCCGCCACTCGTTCCTCTAACCATGTTGCCAGCTGCCAACAAAAATTATGTGGCATGGGAGGCTGAAAGTACCCTAGTAGCTTCGATAGCACCTGCTATCTGGGGTGATATCCCGGTCTCAACTATGAAATCTATACCCAAGTTTACTAGAGATGGGACAAGAACACCCATAGAGCATCTACAAGATGTAGCAGATGTGTGTCTAGTGCACCGGATCACTACGTAGAATGTAGCTCTAAGGCTCCTCGCCACATCTTTCAAAGGCAAAGTGCTGGATTGGTACCAAACACTGCCACCTAGCACTATCCACACCTGTGACGAGCTCAAAGATCCATTTTTATGAGAGATTTTCAAATGATGGAGATCGCTCCTCATTGTACCATTAATTATCTATCATAAAGCGGGCTCCCCATGAGGCTTTGATGGACTTCAATGCCCAATTTCACACAAATTGGCAGAGGATCCTTGTTGCTATACACTTGACTCTTGAGTTGGCATTCATATTTTACTTGAAGTCAATCAACCCTGACATTTCTATGATGATCAAATCTTTAGGGGGAGCTACTCTACTGGACGCTTATGGTGTCACCACCAAAGTCTAGAATCATTTGATAGATTGTGGAAAGTTTCCTCCTTAGCCTATCATGCCGATACTTCCTGAAATATCGATGACCGCATAGGAAGTCGCATCGACAAGTGTGCCCGCACCTCCCCAGTCAATGTACACATACCACAGAGGTTATGTATATGTCTCACCACAAATGCAAGGGATGTCTCTAGAACAAGAATCCAACATTGCTCCTGATCACACGCTCTTCTCGTGGATGGAAGAAGAAAAAATGGTGTTTGCTAATGACACTTGCATATCTGAAACACCACAATTGCAATCCGACTATAACACTCACTCAAAGAGGAGATTTACTAGTGAATCAATTGCTCCGTAACTAGCTAGCCCACAACCTAAAGGTGTTTTTGATCAGATATCTGGCACTTTCTCTGTGCTGACGAAATATCCACCATGGAAAGAAATTGTCATAATGAGAGAAAAGGAGAAAAAACCTACAAGTTTGCTACCTTTTAATGTGGTGGAAAAATTAAATAAATCATCCACTAATGTGTCTCTATGGGACATTCTAGCTATTTCGGAACAGAAAATGCTATTATAGAAGGCACTTCAAGCAGAGATCAGTGCAATGCCAACAAAGTAGTTCGACAATGTAAAGGATTTTAACCAACCATCTCTAGCTAAAGTCATTACGAACAACACATAATAGTTCCCCTTCGAAGTCAGGGATAAGTTGAAGCCTCAACCCTTCTTTTTAACTCTCACTATAGGGAAGAAGTTATTGCATAATGCTATGATTGATTCTAGTTCCAGCACTATGGTTATGCCTAAACAAATAGCTAAAGCTTTAGGACTCAGTTATGAACCTAGGAAAAGGGGAGTAATGTAGCTTGATGGGAACAAAGTTGAAACTGTAGGTGTGATCAAGGCACTTCCTTTAACTCTATTTTCTTTCCCTAGTATCACTGTGCTGCAAGATATAGCGATCATAAACATTCCTCCCATGTTCAGCCTCTATTTGTCCATAAAATTTACTTCAAAGGTGGGTGGATACCTATCCCTAGATTGGTCACATCTGATTCTCAGAACCAAGCATGGCGTAAAGATGAAAATAGAGTTGGAAGCATTACATTCTGAACATATAGCAGATGAAACTATGATCAATTTTGAAGTCCCCCATACCTCTATCACCAAGCAAGAAATGTACAAAGTTGAATTACTAGAGGAGGAAAAGGTGACCGAAGGCCATAATGATGAGGAGGATATTCTGTTAAGTGAACAAATGGAAAATGACTCTTTTGCCAATTACCATGCTACAGGATTGGGAACCTATGTAATCTATGATGAAGACCAAATGCTCACAAAGGTTTCCAAAGAGATTGAAGGTGGTCAAGCACCTAAGCTATGGGCATTGTACTTTGACGGGGCAAGATGCAAATTAGGTGTTGGAGTGAGGATATGTTTGATATCCCCATAAAATGAAAAGATACTAAGGCCTTTCTACTTCTAGTTCTCTTGTTCGAATAATGAAGCTGAATATGAAGGTTTAGTTTAGGGTTTAAGCCTTGTGGAGTGAATGGAAATTAAGCAAGTAATGGTATTCAGAGATTCCAAATTGGTGGTCAACCAAATCTAGGAAATTTCCATAGCAAGGAATACCTACATGAGATCCTATCGGCATCAAGTTTGGGACCTAGTTGATAGTTTTGAAACCTTCAACATTCAGACTATTTCCTAAGACTAGAATTGAGACACAAACCACATGGCATCAATTGGATCCTAGTTTGATCTTGTCTCCAACATAATGCATAAAAAGAACTCTATACGAGTAATAGTCCAACTAGCGGTTCCCAACAATGATCAAAGCTGGCAGGTGTTTGAAAGTTATGAACACATTGCTTCATTCATCCAATATTTGTGGGAATTCATCAATCAGCTCCAACCAAAGATTGCAAAGGCTTATGAAGTTAAAATCATCCAGCTCAAGTCCAACAAGATTCTGGAAGGATTAGTTACTATCGAAAGCCTTTTTGATTGTGATGATGCAAGAAATGATAGGAAAAAGTTGGTAGCAGACAAGAGTGACATCATAGACCTTAAGGTCTCAAACGACATAAACCTTTAGGTCAGAAAAGATGTCCCACATCATGATAAATAGAGGCTCATCAATTTCTGCAAGAAATATGAGGGGGTAGTGGCCTGGTCTTATGATGACCTGAAGGGATACAATCCCAACATCATCTAGCACACCATTGAGCTAATAGAGGGTGCAAAACTAGTCCAACAAAAGTAGAGGCCCTAGTAAACCCCAAAATTGAAGCATTGATGGCACAAGAACTAACAAAGCCAATCGAGTTGCGGATTTTCTTCTCTATCAAGCATAGCATGTGGGTATCCAATTTGGTCCCCGTCCAAAAGAAGAATGGAGATATCCGCTTATGTGTAGAATTCCAAGACCTAAATAGAGCATCCCTAAAAGATGACTATATGTTGCCTTCTATAGAGACAATCCTGCAAATAGTGGCAAGATCAAAGATGTTTTCCCTGCTTGATGGCTTTCAGGTTACAATCAAATCTGAGTTAAAGAGGAGGATCAACACAAGACCACATTAACCACAAAATGGGGAACATTGGCATATGCTAAAATTCCTTTTGGTTTATCCAATGTAGGGGCAACATCCCAGCAAGCCATGGACATCACTTTCAGGGAGATGATCAATACGATTATCCTAATTTATTTGGATGATCTTACTGTGTTCTCTAAGTCTAAGGAAGATCATTTTGATCACTTAGAAATGGTCTTTTAGAAATGCCAGGATTTCGGGGTTTCCCTGAATCCAAAAAAATATGCACTTAGAGTACTGGAAGGCAAGTTGTTAGAACATGTTGTGTCTAAAGAATGAGTTTCAATCAACCTTGAGTAGGTGAAAGCTATCAAAGAACTTCCCCTATCAGTTAACAAGAAAGGCGTTCAGTCCTTCCTAGGCAAGGTAAAAATTGTTAGCAAGTTTATTTGTAACTTTGCAGGAATAATTAACCCAATCACCCTAATGCTTAAAAAGGATCAACCATTCAAGTGGACAAAGGAAGCCTAGGAAGCCTTTGAAAAAGTTAAGGATGTTATTTATGCGGCTTCGATACTAGTTAATCTAGACTTATCTAAGGATTTTATAATGTATGCATTTAGTAGCAAGTCCAGTATTGCTACTATCTTAACTCAAAAGGATAAAGAAGGAAAAGGAGAACATCTGGTGACATTCTACTCTTAGACCCTAAAGGAATATGAGATGAATTATAATTTCATCGAAAGGAAAGCCTTTGCGATAGTGAAAGGACTTAAAAAGTTCTACCATCTAATTTCCTCCAACAAAGTGATTGTCTATGTCGCACATTCCATTATGCGTGAATATATTATTGAGGGAGAAATCATAGAAAAAAGAGCTAGTTGGATCACCAAGATCCTTGAATATGATATTGGGGTCAAACCCACTTAAACTGTTCGAGGAAGAGGACTGTACAAATATATGGTGCACGATGAAGAAATACTAGCCAAAGAAGAGCAACCGGATCTTGTTCTGATAAATGAGTCAGGATTCGAGGGTTGTTGGCTAATAGGTAGAGTGAGGTTTATGCAAAAAGGGAGGTATCCACCAGGTCTTTCCTCCCAAAAGAGGAGATACTATCGGCTGCAAAATTGTAGATATGCGCTAGTGGAGGGGGTCCTTTTCAAAAGGAATATCAATGGTCTCCTCTTGTGATGCGTTACTACAGAGCAAGCGAAGAGAATCCTCGATACATTCCACAATAGTTTTACAAGTGAACACTTCTCTGCTAAAACCACCGCCATCAAAATCATGTGTGTGGGTTACTATTGGCCCATTCTTTTCAACGACTCCCACTCTTTGGTGAAATCTTGCAAGGAATGCCAGTTCTTCATAGGCAGAAGGAAGAATTTTGCAATGCCTCTTAAACCTATAGTGGTGGATGAACTGTTTGCACAATGGGGCTTGGACTTCATTAGGATGATTAATCTTGCCTCTAGTGCTGGGCATAAGTGGATTCTAACTGCCACATATTACTTCACAACATGGACAAAGGTTGTTCTGCTTAAAAATGCAATAGAAGCAGACATAGTGGATTTCCTCAAAGAATTGGTGACAAGGTTTGGTCCTCTGAAGACTATCATTTCCAATAATGCCAGGGATTTCCTGGGCACAAAGTTATGTCACTTTTCATTAAAAAATGACATATTACTTAAGACATCATCAAATTATTACCCATAGGGAAACGACCTAGCAGTGTCAATGAAAAAGAACCTAGTACAACTCCTAAAAAGAATTGGGTCTGAGCACCAGAGAGAATGGCACAAAAACCTCTGAATGGCACTTTGGGAAAACCTCATAACTCCTAAGAAAGTCCTTAAGACTTCACCTTATGAGTTAGTGTATGGGAAAGAGGCGTTGTTTCCTATATCTATGGAGATTTCAACACTTCAACTATTGAAATCCCTTGAGATAGAATAGAATGGCACCATGGAGGTTCATCTTTCTGAACTATTAGAAGTGCAAGAAAAAAGGAAGAATTCCCTAATAGCCATGATAAACCACCAACAAGTGGTCAAGTGATGGTTTGACAAAAGGGCTTCCGACCAAAGCCTAAATCTCAAAGAGTTAGTGTTGAAATATAACGAAAGGGCTGCTAAGCCAGGTCAAAATGAAAAATTTGATAGCCTATGGGAGGGCCCCTTTAAAATCATTCAGTGCAAAGAGCATAATGCTTTTGAGTTAGAAAGTATGGAACATGAACCCTTGGTAATCCCTGTCAATGGGGTTCATCTTAAGATGTTCCATTAAGTGCCAAATTTTATTATTGTGCATATGTGAATATTTCTTTTATTTTTATTTTCCTTTGTGTTGGTTAGTCTTTTTGGAATTAGTTCGCGTTTCGGCAGAAAGCAATCCATCATCACAGAGAGTAGGGCAGTTGAATTACTTTATGAAATAATAAGAAAATACACCCATATGCAAAAGAAATATCCAAATATGCTATTGAAAAAGAGCCCATACCATAGATGTATGAAAATGAGAGAGAGTCATGGATTTTATAACTATGTCATTATATATATATTCTTTCATTTTTTACAAGGAAAAAATGGCTGAGAGAGCCATGATTCAAAAACTATGATTATATGTAATATTTTTTCATATATACTGTATCTATGGCCTTCTTTCAGGCTTATATACAAAAACTGTAAGTGGGTTGTGTAATTTTAACAACGAAAAACAAAGGAAAAAAGAAGCATTTTATCCAAGGGCACGAGTAGCAGCAATTGATGCATTTACTGCAGTGCCTACCACGTCTTCATCAGCAAGTCCTTCAATAGTAGAAGCAGAGTCATTTGGAATGACTGCCATTGGTGGAGGGAACACCAGGTTTTTGAAGTCACTATACCAATTAATGTTGTAGAATGGCACTACGTTGTAGCTACGAAATAGAAAGTACAAGGCCTGGGTAACCCTTTGCTAGTGTTCATTGCACATCTGGAGGAAGAATCCTTTGAGAAACGATAGCCAAACGATGATCACTTTTTCTTCAATGTAGCACTAGAGGTCATTGGCTATTGGTAGACCTACCCCATATCTAGTATGAGTGATGACCTCACCTAGGCCATCCAGGTACTTTTTTGGGAAAAAATCCTTAACCAACTTCAGAATGAAAGGCCTAGGGATACCAATTTCTAACATGGAGGTGACAAAGTGCAGCAGATATTAGTGTTTACATGGTATTTATCCTCGTACTCTATGCAATCCCTACCCAAAACCCATTTTATGGCTACTAGAACTAGGGACTGTTTATTTTTGGTCACTCTCTTCAAGCACCTAGTGGAAATATCTCCCTGAAAAGTTGTTTGTGACTTGTATGAATCTAGCCTAATAGGAGTGTCCATCGACACTGACATAATGCTACTACCTTATAACTACTTTTGAAACCTGCCTACCACCTAGCCTATGAGAAAACTTTCCTATTGAAGCTAAACACTGCACCAATGACCTATCACAATGACAACACTATCATCATCAATCAATCCATTAATCAATGATTTACAGCTTGACAGGGGCACTTCCTTATTTTTTTTTAATCATTTTTGCATGCTTTCTTGCTTGCTTGTGTGTGTTATCATTTTATCTTGCATTTGTATCAAATCAATATCATTCCAGATAATATTCATATCTTGTGCATGTTGGAATAGTTTTTTGCACTATCCTTTGCATCTAAGGTCATATCATACCTTTTTTGCATTAGGACTTTAATGCACTATGTTTACTTCCTCATACATCTAGACAAGGTTGTATTACATTGGGGCATGACACAAATCATCACCTTGGTCCTTATATCTTGGTGCATAACTTCTAGTGATAAATCAAACATCATGGTTGCTCACTTTCATTGCAACATAATGCATCCTTCACTTCTTCTATCAATTCCTTCATCTTTAGTTCTTGACCCATCACTTTCATTTCGAGAGCCTACCCATGTGTGTCCAACCCACCTATCCTCTCAAGGGGGCATCATCATTCCAACATCATCCTATTCTTATATCACCATCATCCCATTCTTCCCCCATCTCATCATCATTATCTTATCTTTTCATCTCTATCCATTTTCTTTTACCCATACCTTAGCTTCTTTGAAATGATGTTACTGAACACAAATCTCATCATCTCTAACATCATCTCAAAGATGGGAAAAATGTAGACACCCAAAAATGTCCTCTTACAACACCCTGTCACAACATTACATCATTTAGACATCTTATAGCATGTTTTTCCCTAGGTACCGATGTCATCATCTAATTAGTTAAATAAATATTATTTATTTGACTAATTTCATTTATTCCCTTGATATACACAATCCATCCATTCCTCTAAATGTTAATTAAATAATTTATATTAATTAATTAATTAAATAATTTCTATTCATTCTTCTAATGTTAATTAAATAATATATTATTTAATTAATGAAATCATAAATTTAACATTAATTAAATAAATCAAATATTTATTTAATTAATAAAATCTTAAAAGGATATTCTTCCTTTCTTTCCAAAATATGAACTCTTGTGTATCTAATTAATTTATTTAATTAGATAATTCATTAATTATCCTTCTCATCTTTTTCAAGATTTATTTCCTTTAAAAGAGAAAATCAAAATATTTCTGTCTTTTACAAATCTTTTCTCATCTCGTTGTATTTCCTCTTTTGTCAAAAATCAAATCCTTATCAAATCTTGTCAAATCTTATCTCTGTCCACATAAAGTCTCTGTAAATACAACCTCTCACAATCTCTTTGGAGGGTTGATTCTTCAGTATCCTCACTCTGTCAAAATCATTCTCCATTTGTCATTTTCATTAGGTTGTTATGTTGCTGAATTGAGCAACCAACATTCCTCCAACAATCAACCTTCAAAATGTTGCATTCTTATGCAGATGGAGAAGAGCAATGGAGATAAATCAAGTTTAGTGTGGATTTGGGTTTGCATTCGTTTGTTATTGTGATTTGCATGCTTTCTCATACTCTATTGTGCTAGTTAGGATTTGATATATTTCTTCTTCTTTTTTGTATCTGATTTTCTCCTAATTACAAATTTTACAATCACCTTAAATTATGCTTTTGACAGGAAAATATTGGAGCTCTGAAGCTATCATCACAATAACTTCTAGTTCTTTGCATAGATTCACCACCTTTTCTTTTACAAAGGAATGAGCTTCAACAAGATGAAGCATTCTTCAAAGGGTAATTTCACTTTTCTTAGCAAAACTTTATTTCATTATAATATATTTCTTTAAATAATGCATACTTGTGTAGAGATCTCAGAATTGCCACCCACATCCAGTGAGAAATTCTACAAATATTCATGGAATTGAGGTAGATCTTGACAATATTTGCAAGTTTCTTATGGGAGACACAACAAACTCCTTCAAAATATGAGAGGATTGACTCATTGACACAAAGCCAAGCTTGAATATATAATTCTCTAGTAAATATTTGACTCTTTAAGGAAAGATGATCTTCTATCAGTATTTTCTCAAGCTCGCCCCCAGAAAAGTCACCATTTTTGTTGGTGACTCAGATCAGAAAATATGATTTCATCGTGTTCAATTGTTGGTTACAAACTGTTTTGAAACTTCAATGACTCTTTAAGGAAAAATGATCTATAAAAAATTTCCCAAGTCATCCCTAGTAGAGTCACCATTTTTGTTGGTTATTTTTTTAGAACCAAACTTGATCTTACCACTTACCTATGAATCTACCATAATTCAATGATTAGAAAGGGTAAGGATTGGCCAACACATAAGTAAGGATTTTGAGGCCCTTACTTCTTCACTTTGGGCTCTATGAAAACTAGTGGAGTAAACCTTGTTATGTTCATTGGGTCTTTGTTCGATTAACAACATTTCTACATATATATTAATTCCTATAAAGTGAAAATAGATTACATTCAAAGATTTGGCTAACCTTTAAACAAAATACTATCTATTACAAGGAATAATATGACACTTTAGATTGGTAGATTATAATTGAAGGTTTTTAAGATGATTTTCATTCTCATTTTAGGCCCTTGGTCAAGTGCAAAAGTAACTCATTTATCTTCAAGATAACCAAATGAAAATACTAGTGCCTTGTCTTGAGGTAATGGATTCATATTCATAATAACTCATAATACCTTAGCAATTTGAATTAGTAATTAATGGACTATTGATATACTGCATTATAGTATTCAATTCACTATGCCTGAAACATAACTACTTATCAATCTTATGCTCTTTCCTTACAACTATGTGACCTCACTTTAGCATTTAATCATTCCCTTGAATTGAAACAACAATAAAATCACTCATTCAATTACAACAATTGAAGACAATCAAAAAGGTCATTAACCATTTCGTTCATAATAAGGAAGAAAATTACATACGAGAGAATGTTTTTTGGAAGTAGCATTTTTTTTATAAACTATTGTTACTGTAAAAATATTTGAGATCATTGCAAACCAACTCATACCCTAGAATCCTTACTAACTTATTCATTTGTACATGAATTTACAATATTCTCTTTCATGAACTTAGTTTTCCCACTTAAACCATTTTGATACTCAAAAATAAAACTCCTTTTATTTAACCCTAATATCCCATTTTAGAGAAGATTGGGAGCAAGAAGCTTCAGGCCAAATTACCATTTTAGTTACATTTCATTTTCCATACATTTAATTTAGGTTTAGAGACCTCCCAAATGGTTATATTTAATCATTTCAGAATCAGGGGAAAGCAACAGACAAATCTCCATGTAATTGGTTGAAGTAGACCAACCAGCCTTCCAAAAGACATCGCTCATTGATGTAGTAGCACTAAAATTCCTTACCTATGTCAACCAAAGAATATTCTCCATCAGTTCACAAGGAAAAAAAATTATACTAACTATATATTTTCCATCGAATACATAGATTCCAACACCGCTCCTTCACACACACCAAAATGATTTCCACTTTAGCACCAAAGACAAAAAAACCCATATACATTCTGAAGAGGATGAGTTTTCTGTAGTGGTAATGGTGTCATAAAAAACAAGAATAGGGCCAGGACACTACTTTGATTTTTTAGCATCATAGTATTCCTATCCACTATGCGTTTGTGTTGAAACTAGAGGAGCTACTACTCCTCCCTCATTAGAATACTCATATGGCACTACAGAAAGAAGATAATGGCCATACTCTAGGTCAGTATCTCCTCCATCACCTAAAGGGTTGTCTAAAACCTCAATGGGAGAGTTATGGTTCCCCAGATAAGCTTTATGATACATATTTTTCTTCTTTTCTTTCTTCTTAGGCTCAACTAGTTCCTTCCTTTTAAACATGACCAATTCTTCTGAAACAACCCAACTCCTCAATTTATAGGTGCTTTTGACGGCACCCTTTTTTTTTTACCATGGGTGCTCTTCCTGCCCTTTGGTGTTGTAGAAGCTTTGGGTATTTCTTGTTCAGCTACAAATATGTCCTCTTGAAATTCAAATACATTGAGCCTCCTGGACCACCTAATTTTTTGGACAGACATGGATGAATTACCCATTCTCACAAGACATGGGGTCAAGACAAGCAAATCTCAATTATGAGAAGACTGACTAGCCTAAGCTTTTGAATTGAATTTGCAAAATAGAAAACCCTCAAACCCATACAATTTCAACTAGCCCTAGTGATAATTACAAAGAATCAAAACTCTCACTATCCTATAAATATGAAACTCTTAAACTAACTAATGCATGACTCAAACAAAGATCAGATGAGAATCAACTTACCTGGGATAAACACTTCAATATGTCTACAATTAAAAACCTTAGACTCACAAAATTTCTCTCTAGTTCACACTTCTGAATTCTTGGAGACTGTGAATGGTGAGATAAATCAATAGGAAATTTTCATTAATTAGACAATTAGGAGTGTGTAGCCATTAATGATTTAGGAGATCTTTTCACGAGAAAGCTGACAACTTAGCTGATCAGCTTTGAAACTAGGTCATCAATCTTTTTAGATTTTAAACACCATCAATGGCAATCTTCAAGCATTGTTTTTGTCTTTTACAAATTGTTGCTTAAAAAATGGAAATACCACCTTAGAAAGTCACAATGTTTACCCTAAATTTCATTAGTATTCACTAATTTTACAGTACTCATGTATTTCCATCCTATTCCATGCTTTTATTTTACATCAATGAAGTACAAAGAGCTAGCATTTAAGAGAATATTCCCTAAAACATCCCATCACCCGTCACCCATCATAGATCTACCTTTGCTTTCAAGAATTCAATCAGTGATGAGAGAACTAGCATGATGAAATCTTGATGACTAGATCACTGCTTATCTTTGGAAATCTTCACCTTACATCGCATGTCAATGATGCATGTTTCAAATTCTAGACCACATTAGCAATAGATGAAAAGTAGCAATGGAACCAAATCAGGCCACATGCATATTCCTTTCAAAATCAATGGCACAAAATATATCATTCATCTACCCCTTTCAAAATAGTGACAAGTCATTAAGATTAGGGAATTCATCACTCATCACCAATTTGAACAAGACAAGCACACAACTATCCACAATGAGCAATGGAAAGAAATACAAAGATCCCTAAGGTTATCGCTGATCATTACTTCAACACTCAAAACTCAAGATCAATTAGCGATAGCCAAAATCTCCAATGGTACAAAGACAAAACTCAAGCATAGTGCATCGTTGATAGGTATCAACCATTCTCAAATCCATCTGTGATGAGCAATGAATAAATGTGGTGGACGAGACTTAAGTGAAATAATTTTCATGTGCTCATAAGTTGTACTAAGAAAGGGGACTGGCTAGGAAATTGTATAAAAAGGCCTTCAATGACTTAAAACATGTAATTTCAAAGGATGTAAAGGCCAAATAAGGTCAATCGATCAACCTTATAAAATAAGAGTATTTCTTAGCTAGGATCAAAGGGGCTAGTAACTTCAGGGGCTTCAATGGCTCAAGATGTTATAATATGACTAGGGACAAGAAATATAAGGTAAATGGTATATTAGAGCATTGCCAAGGGCTAAGACTCAAGGGTTTTTATGAGAGATCTTGACAAAAAAATCCCAAGGAAATAATAGTGGGAAAAATCTAAGTCCAAACACTTGGAACTGGTTGAATTTTATAGAGTTTTTAGAAATGGAGCCAAAAAAATTCAGGGGTTCCATCAATGGCTCCACTTGGGGAAGTCTATTCCTCTAGAATAGAGTGAGATTCCATAATCTTAGGTGAAGCATATCAATCATAGAGAACCAAAAACAAAGGACCTACCTCAACAAGGAAAGAAAACCAAACCAAAGTGAACAACATATGTACAAAATTCATATGAGTTACAAGACTACCAAGAGATCCAATCTCCATCTTCTTTGAATCCTCTTCTAATGTGTAAATTTTCAACCTAAATTATGTAACTCTAATAGGCTTCAACTTTTCTTGGTGACCCAAGGCTTCCAATCTTAGGGTTGGTACTTGCCCTTATCAAAAACCTTGTTTTATATTTTCTATACCATGCTCAAACTAAAAATATTCTCATGAATTTCCCACTTGTTGATCATGTTGTGGCCATTGAAATCAAGCACTATGGACATGTGTCTAAACTTGTTATTATTGTTGTCATTCATTTCCAACTGAGAACTATAACCAAGCATTAACTGGAACACATGATCCATGTAACATTCCATCTAACTCAAGTTGCAACCATATTCCACAAAATGCCAATCCAACTAGATAGGGAAAGTGAAACACTCATAATCCATTTTATCACCATCATCATATAAGATATTATTACATTCATTTTCCTCATTAATCAAGAAACCCTCATACACACTCCTTTTAGAACTCCCATCTAGGTGCATATATTCCAACCCTTTTGAGTGATATTGTAATTCTATTTCTAGTATTCCAGGATCATTATTATCTACTTTCTATGCCATACTAAATAGACATTAACTTTGTTTGATGAACAAGAAATTTTCATACACATGCTTCCTTCCAAACTAGTATTCACATTCATCAGAGTAGTCTAAACTAGTTATGTTGCCATATACTCCATTTCTTTGGGAAATTGATTCATCAAACCCTAGAGCATTCCTTCTTTCATTTCGATCAGGGTCATTTCCACAAAAAACATTATCCACACCATCCCAGGCATTAAAGAATACTTTTTTTTTTAGGTTCATATTCCAATTCTCCTTTCCAGTCATTGCTTGACTTGAAACAAAATTCTTCAAAGGATGGATCAAATAACGTAGGATTTATGTGACTAGTAGTAAGGTATTAAAGGGCACCATCAATTGATAAGCTGGCTGACTCATATGTGCAAGACTTATGCAACTTGAACATTTCTCATTAGAAGCTAAGAAAATTTCCTCACTTCTTTTTTCAAATTCCTTGATAAAAATAATCATGTCCATCTCTTCCACAAAAAGTGTACATTCCACTTTTGTTTCATTCAAGAATTCAAAAACATGACCCTACTGGCTAGCATAAAAAATCTAATCATTTTTAATATTGGACTCAAGCTCAAGATATTGAACACATGAATCCTTATCTTCAAATTCATCATTAACCATACTACTAGGACATTTAAGTTCTAATACAACTGGATTGCATTCACAGTATTATTCACATGAAATTTGTTCATCCACTAGTGAGGGAAAAACCTCCTAGGTATTGATATTGTTACATTCTTCAAGAAATAAGGATGCTTTCAGGTCATTCTCACAAAAAGATTCATATTCCTCATGAAAGTAATCTAAATTCTCTTTTTCATTATCTTGATTATCAACCTTCAAAGGTATGCCATCAGTACTTGCAAGTATAACAATGCCATCATCTCCACCACTATACATATATTCATCTCCTAAAACATCCTTGTCCATTTCTTGGATAAACCCTTGATCTTTGACAATAGGGTGAGCACCACTATCATCTTTAGACCTCATTTTTTGTCTATAATCACACTTATCCTGCTTAGCAATCTTGGTCCAGCCAATTATCTGTTCAAAATCTTGAGCTTTCAATTCCTTGGGAAAGGTACTAAGCCCTACCTCATAAACTTCATAGAAAATAGGTGAATACATATTGAATCTTAAGGTCTTTACCTTATCAAAATTTCTAATAGGGTGTCCAAGAACCTTGCTAATAATTCATATGGTAATTCCCCCTCCTGCTTCTTCATGCTACACAGTTTTTGAACAAAGGATGTATGATCATCATTATTTAACTTTGTTGAGATCCATTTTGAATCAATGCATGATTAACATGCTATGAGGCTAAAAAAAATAAGGCATCAAAATCATCATCACCTTGATCATCCCTTTCATTCTTATTCATTCCATTTTTATGATGTTTACTAGGACAACAAATAGTTGTATCCATATTCCCCCTCATCATTGAATACTTCATAGTATTTTCAATATCCATATCAATGTGATATGCCCGATACAATGCTTTACCCTCCTTATCTCTTATCAAATAACCCATTTTATTATCAAATGCACCTAGATACACAATTAAACATTCTACATCACTTGGTCTTATGTTTTCAAGAATATTCCTTATTGTTTTGAAAAAATTGAGGTTAAAAGTCAGGAAGAACTCCTCTTTATCCTTTTGGATTTCCATAAATATTTTTCTTATCACATTTGGACCTAACCCTTTCACCAAATTGTTCCACATATGCTATCATTAAGTCATCTGTTGTAGATATAGAGCATTTAGGTAGATATGAAAACAAGTCTCTAGCACCTTCTTTTAAAGACTGAACAAAAATATTCATGACAACATCCTCATGATCTATCTCATTATCCTCCATCATATTAATAAATACAATCAAATGTTTAGAAGATGACTCAAAACTTTTCCCTATAAATTTAGGCAAATGTTTTGTAATATTATTAAGAATCTTGTTAGGGAAACCTTGAATACCATTAAATCTCAATGGCTTATCTCTCAATAGAGAATTTCCTTTGATGGCATGATAAAGGTTGCATGCCCTGCATGTTTTTATTTGATGTTCTACAAGGGGATATAGGGGAATCATACATTTTTTTCATATCCCTATTTAATCCTTATATATCAACTTCATGTTAGGGTTAGAGATGGCAGATCTAACAATTAAATGCAGATTTAATAAACAAAAATAGAGAAACTAAAACATTCACAGAATAAATTATAACACAGAGATTTAACGTGGTTCACCCAATTCTGGGCTACAT
>VDFB02379711.1:252474561-252534436 GCA_007258455.2 Sequoia sempervirens | reverse complement strand
TGTAAAGGGATTTACCGCAGAAGAAAAAGGGTATTGATTTTGATGAGATTTTTTCTCCAGTTGTTAAAATGACTTCTAATCGTATTGATTTAAGTATTGTGGCTGCTGAAGATTTGCATTTAGAACAGTTTGATGTTAAAACAACCTTTCTCCATAGTGATTTGGAGAGGAAATTTATATGGAACAACCACAAAAGGTTGGTCCAGTGGAAAACTAGTGTGCAAATTGAATAAAAGTTTATATGGCTTGAAGCAAGCACCTCGGCAATGGTATTTGAAATTTGGCGGTTTATGGCTGAGCAAGGCTACAGCAGGTGTAATTCTGACCACTGTGTTTATTTTAAGAGGTTGGATAATGATAACTACATTATTTTGTGTTTATATGTTGATGACATGCTTGTAGCTGGGTCTAACATGGATCACATCAGTGAGCTAAAACAACAGTTAGCAAGGTCTTTTGCTATGAAGGATTTGGGGGCAGCAAAACAAATCCTTGGTATAAAAATTTGTAGAGATAGGAAAAATAGAAATTTGTTTTTATCTCAGGCTAATTATGTTGAAAAGGTGTTGCAGAGATTTCATATGGAGAATGCAAAAGCTGTCAGCACACCTTTGCCTAGTCATATCAAATTGACTAAGGATATGTGTCCAAAGACACAAGAGGAGGAAGAAAAAATGTCCAAGGTACCATATGCTTCAGCTGTAGGTAGTTTAATGTATGCCATGGTATGCACTAGACCAGATATTGCACATGCTGTAGGAGTTGTTAGCAGGTATTTGAGTCATCCCGGAGTTGAGCATTGGAATGCAGTAAAATGGATTCTCAGGTATTTGAGAGGAACATCCAATAATTGTTTATGTTTTGGGGGCTCTAATACTGATTTAAAAGGCTATCTTCCTACTTTTTCTCGGGGGCTGCCACCCCCGAACCCCACCGGCTGCCGCCCCCGAACCCCCGCCCGGGGCCCAGCCCGGCCCCGGACCCCGGCGAGGGCGGGGGGCTAGGGTGTACAGTATACCATGGGCTATACAGTATAGCATGATCAGTCGCCACATACCAACAATCTCCCACTTGGAGACTGATCAGGCTCCACACCACCACACTTCATAGTCAATTCTCTACTACCTTATTCCTTAATTTAATCATGATTTTAAAATGTGTATTTCAAATACATTCATGCCTTGAAGCTTTCTAAGAGGTATATAACTAGCGCTTGCACCTTAGCAAGGCGCAAGGGTTATGCCAATAGGAGGGTATACTATGGTAGTGTATGAACAACACAATATATTATCTTAAATGGTTGAAGTGTTGGAACATTATAGCTCAACTGGATAAAGTACATTTGTTGGTATTTCATGATATACAAAATGTGTGCTATGAAAAGCCAAAATATTGGTGAGCAATTTTTCATTAGAACTTTTATTTTGAAAAAAATACAGTACAATTGTTGGTGTTTGAGGGTGAGGGGCTATGATATATGCCATTTGGCTTCAAGGCCTGCAAAGCAAAAGGAATGGAATGGTTAGGTGGAAACATTATTTGTTGACATGTACAATGATTGCTCCATGTTTAATTTATTATAACACTATTAATGGGAAATATTTTTTTTTGCCAATAAAATAAGAAAATTACCCAAAGGACATGAACATGTTGAGGGCATGTTCAATTTGCAAAAGAGAAATTGCTGATATAAGAATAAGCAGGAGCGACATGAGCAAGAAAGGGAAAAGAGTTGTGTACCTTGGCTTTTTAGAGATAGTTGTTGTAATCGGGCTTCCTCTTCTTTTCTCATAATTGTGTATGGGTGGTTATGCATTTTTGAGTATCTCTCTAAGGAGAACATTGGTTGAATACGAAGGTTGTTCAATGATTTCACTCTAGATATAGCTATAAATGTTAGCCCTTGTCGTTCTATTTTTCCAATGTCGATAGTTGCTCTGGCCAGTGTTAGGCCTTGGGATTTGTGTATGGTAATAGCCCATGCCATTGTGAGCGGGATTTGCCTACGGCTGCCCAATGATACAGGTATTATCGAGATTTTCTATCTCTTCTCTATGGCGAGCATAGTAGGCCTGATTTCTTTCTAGGTTTTGTTGTCTTCTTACCTCCTTTTTATATGGGTCACTTGCATTGTTCCCTATTGAGGAGTCTGCCATATGCAGGTTTGGACATGGCAGGGTAGATCAGGAATACGAGCATAGCAAAACTAGATGAAACCAAAATGCTTACATAGCCAAAATGTAGATGAAAATGTAAAGATACTCCTCATTGGTTCATGAATGCATGTTGCAATATGAGAAGGAACACAATTTGGAGGTAGAAGACAAAGGTGCATATGTAAGCTTGTAAACAAACATGTGCATTTTTTTTAAATAAAGGAAAACAGTATTTTACATATTTCTATCCATTTAAAGGCATTAACATGATAGTTTTTTAGATAAAAAAGATATTGACATAGTTCTTTATAACATGAGTTTTTTTTGCAATGCATACCATCCATAGTCATACTACACTTGTAAAGAGAGCATGGCAACTATATTAGGCTATGTAGTATGGCTATGACGATCCTATGAGTTGCACAACCAGCTCTGGTACAACATCGGGTTCAATGGGGGGAGAAGCCTTTACATTGCACATTTCCTAGATATTTTTTAGCAAAAAGCTATTCTCTTGAATGTAATCTAGTTGTTCGACCTTAGCAATGGTTGCTTTTAAGCATTCCTCTGCATTTTACATTTCAAGGTTACAACGCAGTGTGAATACATAATGTTTGTTCAAGACACTCCTAATCACCTCCTCCACATTTCTATTAGTAGCTTGATCAAATTGTAGACTATATAGTTTGTCTGCAGGCATGCCCATGAGTTGTGTCGCCCCTTCGTCGAATGCAATTGCCATATTATATTTGTGTGGTCCTACAACTTGACTTGAAGTATATACCTATAGTCACAGGTGTCAATTATTGCATTACATTTTGCACAAAACCACTTTCCATCATTTGTCTGTGATAGTCTTTTCTTACAAGGCTTGTTACTTGAGCGGGAAGGGCATGCTGGATAGAAAAATGAGTCAGTTTTTATGAATCGTGTTGTTGCCACCAACATGCATTGTAGAGGTTGCGCTGTATTTTGAGCCTCTTCACAAATGGCATTGATCGTCAGTCTTCTAGCAAGTGGGGGCATGTGAAAGGAGCTAGTAGACAAAGCCTAAATTGTAGTGTCATTTTCTTTGAACCATGTTTTAATCTATTCTGACTCTTCTATTTGAGGGTCTATCGATAGTTTTGTAGTGGATGAGGTGTTGATCACCTTTCCATTGAATTCAGACACATGCCCATTTCTAATTGCGAGAACTGGGGATTCACACATGAGGTATTTCTCTTGTAGCTGTGCACCCTCCTTTTCGGCTGACAAGCCCCATAAAGTAACATTTATATTTGTGTTAGACATGTCAAGAATTGTTAAAGTCCATCTTGTGACCTCTGTCCCATCTCTTCTCCTGATTGTGGTGCATGGATGTACACAAGTGACAATTCCAATTGCATCAACATTTGAACCGTTTCTTTTGCTCACCAATGCATTGAGGGGTGTGAAAGAGTAGTGCTCTTTAGGGATGGAATCATCATCTTCACAGAGGGAAACCCTTGAGTCAGGCATAAGAGAAATTTCCAACCCACTATTAAGCTTGTTATACACTCTATTAGCAGGTCGAACCGTGCCTCCAGACAATGTGTATGTAGCTCCTGCGATAATTTTATCACAATGGGTGTGAGATACTTCATTGAAGCATGTCACATGTGTCTCAGTTCCTTCACAATCTATGATATAAAAGGTGAAGATATGGCCACTTCCTTTCTGTGTGGTGTAGCTACGTATTTCAGACTTCACATTTACACGACCTTTAATAGTCCACCTTGGCTGAAATGGATTCAAGTTTTTGATAGGTGTTATTGTCAATGGTGCCTCCTTCGGTAGGATTGGGTTGACACCAAATAGGAGATGTCGAGGAGGTAGTATTTCAGGAAGGCGAGGGTTTTTTGAAGATGTGTCCAAGCCAAAGGATTCTCCTGTTGAGCGCCCAAGTTGTTCAAGATCTTTTTTGCATAGGAAAATTGGCTCCCCAACAATAGCATGTGTTGTGTGCACAATTTCAAGGTTGACAATAACAATCCACCTAAATATTTAAAGCAAGATAAAGTATAAGTAACAAAATCTAAGAGGAGAGTAGGTCTCACTTATTCTTGTGCGATATAGAAATTAGTTCATAAACATACCGTGTGCTACCTATTTGAGGACAATTGTATCTTTTCAATTGCACGATGGAGCTAGGTGCAAGCACATTGGATTCTATGAAGGAGTTATACTTAGTTGGTAACGATGATTTGTGCTTGTGCACACCATCAGAGATTTCCAACCTATATCAATTGATGTGTGTATATTCGAAGCCAAAACTTGAGATAGCTATGACTTGGACATGAGGTTCCAAAGTGACATTTCCTCCATGCATAAATCTAATTGCATCTGGAGTCAATAAGCTTGCCATGGTGCAAGGAAAGGAGGGAATCCTGCACAAATGTATTGGATGTAAGGCACTTGTGCGAAGAAGTCAATATAACAACCCTTCCATCAAACTATAGCAACTTATTGGTAGATAAAGTTGAGTAGTCCAAAGAAGATCCAAGCAACTAAATTGAAACGAGTGCAAGTAGCAACACATCTAGGGAAAAATCAGTTATGCACATTTTTTATGAACATCTACCTCATTATGTGGAGCAAGGAAAGGAAAAATAGATACTCTCTATGCAATTTATCATTAGCTATACTAATTTGTAGTCAGTTGCATACATGGAATATGTATAGTTTTGATTGCAATAGCTCAAAGATACATGTGTATAGTTCAATTAGAATAGATTCAAGATACATGAAGTCAAGAAGACAAAAAAGTAACACGTAGAAACATCAAGTCAATTGCCATATTGGTTGATGCATATGTACAATGGAAAGGACCAAAGGAAAAAGTAGTAGAGTGGGGGGGAAGTAGTTGTACATTCTTCCCACTGCACAATAGATTTTCCAACATCAGATATAAGGTTTAACTACTTGTTGTGCTAGGGAAAAGAAGGGGTGAATGATTAGTAGGCGTTGTATACATTCTATATCAAGAGGGAAGCCATGCTCCCCATCTTCACAAAAAATCCTAAGTTGATGTCGTTGTGTTGTGTCAAAAGCAAAACCATTCTCCCCAATACCACAAAAAAACAAGTAGCTATCTTAAGCAAGCTATTTACAATCTACTTTATGTCTGCTAGGAGTTTTAGAAAATCTTCCTTAATCCTAGTACCATTTCCCATTCCATACAATGCATCATATTTCATTGCTCGAAGGAAGTCGCAATGCGCATCAAGAACAAAATAAGTTGTATGGAATTTTTGGACTGCCTGTTGCACCATCTTGATGTCATGGTTTTCCACTTGGAAGGATTCTTCGCATGTCTTTTTAGCATCTTCAATAGTGTCTTCACAACCTCTCACAATGTTCTCTACAAGGACTGCAACGTTGCTTTGGTACATGCCAGCCCAAATAATAGAAGAAGAGTCTGAAGGTGAGGGAGGACCAACATTAGCTTTTGATCCTATAATGTCTCCCTCAGATGAGCTGCTAGATATCATGATAATGTCTGCTGGTGGGTGCAACTTTTCCATCACCTGGGGAGTTTCGTAAGAGGAACACCTCTGATTATTTGATAACAATAAAAGTTGCATGTGTGTGATTTGTAAAAGTACATTTGGAAATGGGGTGGGAACATGACAACCATAATAGAAACAAAATCTTCACCGAGAAATGCTTACAAAATGAAATAATGATTCTCCTTATGAGCATGCTTGGAATTGATGAAGGGAGATATTTTATTAGTTCAATTAGTCATATATTTATAATTAGATCAACAAATAAAAATTAGCATTTAAAAAAAAATAAAAAATTATTCTATCTAAGGAATAGATTTAAATTTAAACTACAATTTTTAAAAAATAGCATACACCAATAAATAAACATACAAATTCCCCTATATGCATAATCAAGTTCAACAAATATAAATATAGATTAAAATTAAATTCAAAATCCATATATATAACTATTATAAAATCCCACACACTATTTTTTTTTAAAAACCACATTTATTCAAGCACATGTAAGCCTAATCTTTGTAACATGAAAAGTGTGTTGGTTTAAGGTCTATAAAATTATGCATTGCAATGGAAAGCAATATAGAGGATATAAAGTGATGTAATTAATGGGAGAAGAATTGTCTACCCAATAATTGAACATTTGAAAAGTTTATCAACATCATTCATTTACTTAATTTTTCCACACATATCTAAACACCATGAATCACACTATACTACTTAGGAATATACTAATCCATCAAGTAAACATTTGACAAAAACCCATGAACCAACCTCTTGATATACGACAAATACTCCTATGAAGGTACTTCGTTGGGGAAAAAACAATAAGGGAAAGTACTCTACCCAGGGCAAGGAATTCAATCTTCACAATAGAGAAGATTAAAGGAGGCCCCTTTGCTTAAAATTTGTAAGGCACCTACCAAGTGACCATCAAACAAATATTTATAACCAACTACACTATTTCCCATAATCTATTTACCTTAAGCCATCAAATTATAACCATTAAACTAAGCAATGCACTAATATGGCAAAAAGTGATGCAAATATGATTTAAATGATCTTACATGTTTGATGGTTCTAGAAGAGATGGAAAAGAATTTAAACCATCTTACATTGTACTTTAAATTTTTGTATTTGATTATACACCTAAATGATTAGATAAACTTATGTTAACAAGGCATTTCTATTTTGAAACATAGCACCTTCAAGACTTTAAATTTAAGGAACTTTTCGTGAAGAATCTCATCATAGTCCCAAAAGATGTCATTTCTAATTTAGTTTCTAAGAAATTATCTGTTTTTTGAATAAAACCATATTTGTTGGATGAAATTGTATATTTGAAAGAGTTGGTCTTATTTTTGCAAATCTACAATGAGCAAATATATTTATACTTATTTGAAATAGTTGCTTTTATTTTATCAAATTTGTAACGAGTAAATGTATTTATACCATGAGTATTTTCAGGAAAAGAAGTATCTGTCAAAATTAATTTGAAAATATAAAGGATATAATGATGTGTATAAAATAGTCCGATAAGTATAAAATGATTTTTTATAATATAGGTCATATAATGTGTAAAATGCGATCAAAATTTAAATTTTCAAATACGTAAAGTTGCATAGAGATTATTATGTTCATATTTCAAGATGTATGCCTATTAAGCATTAATATATATACACTATATTAAATAAATAGTAATTTGTGAATAAAATGGAAATCTGGAAAGATGTGTTGGCTATATGTCTCTATAGACCCTTTTTTCCCAATTCACTTTTAGTTGAGAAAATCTAAATGGCAATATAAGTGGATGAAGTATTTGGAATTAACAATAACATTATTTATAAGAATTAAGAATAACGTTATTTGGAATTATAATAGTAATTTTATTATTATTCCACCAATTAACAATAACATTATTTATGATAGTAATTTTATTAGTATACCACCAATTAACAATAACGCTTTTTATTTATAAAATAATATTACTAAATATAATGTGTACCATTAATTGTATCCCATTACTATACTACCCTTTTTTGTATTTATAATTTATAAATTTTACCACTATAATTATTATTAATTCTTTCTACAATAATACGATTATTTTACTCAAAAGTCAAATATTCCTTAATACTAATATTTCACATTTTATTTTATTTTATTTTTATACATGGGGTAAAACCCCTTGAGTATTCACATTTCCACCGTACATTAATATTATTATTTTTATTTACCTCAATCTAAACATAAATAATATTATCCCAACATATAACTCTTTGAAAATGGCCACCATATACTCTTTAAAATCGCCAATTTAATCATTGGTAATATTATTAATTATCTCATCTAAACATTATAACTAAATCATTAAGCTTATACTGATGATAAAGTTTAACCCGAGTTTAATGTCAATTTACCTTACTAAAATTACTTCTATCTAAATAAAAATAATAATATCAAATAACTAACCCATTAAGGATAATATTAACATTTACTCGCAAATTAACCCTTTTTATAAATTTCAATTTTTAATCTCAATTTACCTTACTAAAATCACTTCTATCTAAATAAAAAGAATAATATTAAATAACTAACCCATTAATGATAATATTAACATTTACTTGCAAATTAACCCTTTTTATAAATTTCAATTGTTAATCTCAATTTTACCTTACTAACATCAAATAACTAACCCATGAATAATAATATTAACATTTACTCTAAAAAATAACCTCTTCATACTAAGAATAATATTTACTCCTATTATTGAACAATAGGAATACTCCCTGGAAAGTGATGGCGATGGCTGCGTGCTGGTGCGTGCGCGCGGGCTAGGGTTTCTCTGCCCTAGCTGCGTCCTGTGCTGGCTTTCTTCTGTGCTGTGGGCAGATTGAAGGGGGGTTTTCTGGTGCGCATATTTTGTGGCTTGGGTGGCCACATTTTTTGCCTATTTTTGGTGCTTTCTCAGACGTTTCTCTGCTACCTCCTGTGTGGTTTGTGCTCTGCATGCGGTGGTTGGGGGGTGTTCTAACCTCTGTGGGTGGGCTACGACTCATTGTGGTGTTTGAAACTTGGTGAAGGGAGGCTGGGTTTTATTTCCTGTGCTCTTCTTCAGCTTTGGGTTATTGGGGTTTTTTTGGTTTCAAGCCTTGCATGGCTCCAAACAGGATTTCCCCTGGTGGTAAGGGGTTGTCTTTCAAGGATACAGTGGTGGGAAGCAATCCTTCGGTTCCTTTACATACGAATCCTTGTTTTGGTGAGTCTGGCTCAGGAATGGGTGAATCCTCATATCTGTCTGGAGGTTTCAGGCCCTCAAAGGTGAATGGATGCCTTGCTAAGAGTGATAATAGGCCGATTGTTGAGATCCAACCTGAAGCTATTGCAGACGATATCAACTATTTATCAAAGCATGCTCTGATTTGTAAGTTCCTAGGGATTCGGGTATCATTGTCTTTTTTGGAATCATGGGCTCAGCGTACCTGGTCTCTAGAGGGGGATATGGATGTATTGTTGGTAGCCAATGGCTATTTTCAAGTGGTTTTCTCTTGCACGTCAGACAGGAATAAAGTCTTCGAAGGAGGGCCCTATTTCTACAATCAAGTGGGTCTCTTCATTAAGCCGTGGCATGTGGGATTCAATCCTACAGAAGAGCTTCCTTCACGGGTTCCGGTTTGGGTGAGATTACCATGGCTTCCTTTAGAATTCTGGAGGGAGGACATTTTTAGTTTAGTTGCATGCTAGCTTGGAAAACTAGTTGGTCCTTCGAGACAGACTATGGAGAAAAAGGTAATTACCTATGCTCGGGTATGTGTCGAAATTGATTTGAATAAGCCCTTGCTTGATTCTATTGAAATTCGGTTGGGGTCAAGTTCATGGATT
This sequence comes from Sequoia sempervirens, assembly GCA_007258455.2. Lineage (NCBI taxonomy): Eukaryota > Viridiplantae > Streptophyta > Pinopsida > Cupressales > Cupressaceae > Sequoia > Sequoia sempervirens. The sequence goes on along the minus strand of VDFB02379711.1, from coordinate 252,524,871 downwards.
CAACAACTTGACTATGAAACGTTACTGTTTCGTTGTTGACTTTGTCATGAATATGGGCATTTGCAGAGGATGTGCCCCAAATCAAAACTTACAGTGAATCCAACAATAGGGCCGGCTAGTGCACCTCACACCCAAGATAAAAGGAAGGCCCCTATGAGGGAGGACAAGGAGGGCTTTATCCCTATAAGAGGTTGTAATAAGGGTCGCGGCCAAAAGAGGACCTTTAAAGACAGACAGGCAGATGGGGTTTTCAATAGGTTTGATGGGTTGGATGACTTGGAACAGTTTGATGGAACCATTGCTAACATGCCGGTTAGCCATGAGCTCTTGGAAGCAAAGGAAATAGGTGGGGAGGAGAACAATGTTGCTCTGGTCGATCCTCAGGAGGGAGAGCTTGGTGTACTGATGGACACAACTACTTCTGTGAGACCTTTTGAGGAGTTGGAAACCAATGGAGACAAGGAACTATAGGAGATTTCTGCTCATGCTCGAACCAAGGCTTGCACCGGTAATGTTCAGTAGGAGGAGAGAAAAAGAAAGGGTTCCCCTTCCTTTTTAGGTATTCATCAAAAAACCATTAGAAAAGACGGCCCAGAGAAGACTCTTAAGGTGGGAAGAAAGAAAGACCAGGAAAAGGTGAAATTAGTGGGAGATATTTTAGTGGAGTCTGGTTCTGTGAAGACCTTTGATTCCCACTTCCCTCTTCATCAGAAATGATTGTTCTTTCATGGAATGTAAGGGGGTTGAATAGCATCCCTAGACAAAAAGCTATTCAGGATTTGATTAAGTCTCATTCGCCTGAGGTGGTTTTTATTCAGGAAACTAAGTTATCCATTGATAGGATGCATGATACAGCTGCTAAGATTTGGCCGAGATGTCTTTGCCAATGCATTGGTGCTCAAGGATGTTTTGGGGGTTTGGCTCTTTTATGGGATCCTCGCAAGCTGGTCCCGCTTTGGTGGGTCTCTAGCAAATCTGCTATTTCCTTGGTGGCCACGTGTTGCGTAACTGGTGAGATTCTTCTCTTCACTAATGTTTATGCTTCGATTGATTTTATTGGAAAAATTTTGCTTTGGTCACATATAGGCTATGTTCGCTCTCTTGTCCCTCTATTCCCTTGTATTCTGGCAAGAGATTTCAATGTTGTTTTAAGTTTGGAAGAGAAGCGGGGAGGTAATCCCAAGCTCGATCCCTCGGCAGGCCTTTTAAGGAGTAACATTAAAAGCTTGAGGGTGGTGGACATCACACCTTCCAATGGGTTGTTCACCTAGAATAATAGGAGATGTGGGGCGGAAGCGATAGCGGAAAGATTAGATAGGTTTCTGGTTTCTTGTTTTTGGTTAGCGGACAGTTGGATTACTAGTTCAGAGATTTTGGACTGGAGGGGCTCTGATCACTGGCCAATTCTTTTGACTGCTTCTAAGTTACAGAGGACAAAGAATCCATCCTTTAAGTTTCATCTTATGTGGTTGAGGGATGCTTCTCTTCAGGATTATATCATTGCTTGGTGGAGGGAAGGGAAGCCTGCTTATGGCACCGCTATGTTTTCTTTTGTCAAGCAACTGCAGTATGTTAAGTTTAAGCTGAAAAGGTGGAACAGAGAATTCTTTGGAAATCTCTTTGGAGCTAAGAGAGAAGCGCAGCGGAGGGTGGACTATATTACTCGCCAAATCAGAGAACAGGGCTTGTCTGCTGGGCTATATAGAGAAGAAGCTGCAGCCGTAAATAATCTAGAGGAATGGGAGCTCTGAGAAGAGATTTACTAGAAACAAAAAGCTCGAACTAATTGGCTCCAAGAAGGGGATAGAAATACTAAGTTCTTCCACAACACTGTGAAGGACAGAAGACAAGGGAGCGTTCTCAATTCTCTCACGATGGCTGAAGGGATTTTGCTTTCCTCTCATAGGGAGATTGCTTTGGAGGCTACTTGATTTTTTGGGAGTTTGTTTTCAGAAGACTCTGATGTGGCTAGGGTTGAGGAGGATTTGGTTTTGGCTTGCATTCCCTCCTTGGTCACTCCTAAAATGAATGAGGCTCTCATTAAGCCCATTGATCTATCTGAGATAGAACTTGTGGTGTTTGGAATGAAAAAGGGTAAAGCCCTGGGACCAGATGGTTTTCCTATAGAGTTTTTTCAAGCCTTTTGGGAGATTGTCAAGATGAACCTCTTTGAAGTGGTGCAGGAATCCTTTCGCAACAAGCAGATGCTTAAGGCTTTGAATGCAACTTTCCTTGCTCTCATCCCAAAGAAGGAAGGAGCTAACTCCCTTAATTTCTTTAGACCTATTGCTTTGTGCAATGTGATGTACAAAATAATTACAAAAGTGATAGCTGAACGGTTAAAGCCATGGCTCAATAACCTAATCTCTGAGGAGCAAGGGGGCTTTGTTACAGGACGACAAATTTTTGATGGGGTTATCATAGCGGCTGAAGCTATGCACTCTATGGCTGCCTCTAAGGAAAAATCTATGTTCATAAAGTTGGACATGGCCAACGCTTATGATAGGGTCAGATGGAGTTTTTTGTAGAAAGTTTTACAGGCCTTTGGTTTTCACCAGGAGTGGATCAACTGGGTTATGAGCTGCATAACTTCACCTTCTTATGCTGTCCTGATTAATGGTGAACCTTCTGACTTATTTGGTGTAGCCAGAGGCCTTAGGCAAGGGGATCCTCTCTCCCCTTACCTTTTCATCCTGATGGCAGAAGGATTGGGAATACTTATCAAGTCTCAAGTTAGTCAGGGAGGGATTCAAGGTTGGAAGTGGGAGCATGGCATTCCTCCTTCTCACCTACAATTTGTGGATGATACGTCTTTGATGGGTGCTGCAAGAATTTAGGAGGCAGCTAGTTTCTGAAGATCTTTGGATATTTATGTGAAAGCCTCAGGACAGAAGATTAATGAAGAAAAGTCACAAATCTTCTTCTTCAATACCCCCACTTCTATTCAAGCTCAGATTGCGGATATCTTGAGGTTTCAAATTGGTACGCTTCCTTTAGTGTATCTTGGCATCCCTCTTTCAGACCAAAAGTTATCGAGGGGTGTTTGGCAAGAGATTTTGGATAAGCTTCGAAGCAAGGTGAGTCATTGGACTCACCGATGGCTCTCAATTGCTGGTAGGATGACTCTTTTGAAGTCTGTGATCCAAGCTCTTCCTATCTACATGTGTCTTGTGTAGTCAACCCCTGTTGGTTTCATTAAGGACTTTGATGCCCTTTCCAGGAAATTTTTATGGACAGGTAATTTTCTTTCCTCAAAATGGAGTTTGGTCAAATGGGATTGTGTTTGCAGATCAAAGCAGGATGGTGGCCTTGGTTTGAGGAAAACAAGTTTGAACGGTTGGGATCTTGCTGCTAAGCTATTTTGGAGATGGTGCATAAGCCAAGATCAAGGCTGGGCTAAAATCCTTAATGTTAAGTATCTTGGTGGGGTGAATGGGAAAGAGGTCCCAAGGTACAGCCTGACTGGAAGAGGGTCCATAATTTGGGAGACTTTGATGAAAGGGGTGCAGTTAGTTAAAAATGGTCTTTTCTGGATTTGCAATAGTGGTTCGGATGCCATGTTTTGGGAGGATTCTTGGGATGGATTTCCTCCTATTCTATCTCACTACCCCCACCTTCAACCTTTATGTGACAGCTTCCTTGCTGCAGGATGGAGTAAGGTTGAGTATTTTAAGGTGTTTTTAAGAGCGGGGAGGGGTGAGGTTGCCAGATGGAAAGAACCCCAAGAATGGCCTTTTGGGGGTTCTGAGGGAGAGAGAGAGACTCTTGCTAGGATTCTTGCAGGAAGAGCATGTAACTCTTTAAGAGGAGCTGATACCCTCACCTGGGGTCCCAATCCAAAAGGGAAGTTTTTAGTTGCCTCAGGCTATCAAGAGTTGGAAAGACAAAATTTTGACAGGATTGACATATCATGGTGGAAACAAGTTTGGAATAAGTCAGCTTGGCCCAAGTGCAATTTCTTCTTATGGCTTGTGGTTCAGAATAGATGTCTTCCCTGGGAGAATCTCCAGAAGAGGGGACTTCATGGGCCTTCTATTTGTACTTTATGTAATCAAAGTGAAGAAAATAGTTCGCACCTCTTTTTCCAATGTGCTTTCACCAGGGTTATTTGGCACTAGTGGTGGGAAGCTTGGGAGCATGCCTGTATTCATCCTCACTCTCTGGTTGAGTTTTGGAACAGTCTTGGTAGACCCCCTTCTAAGACTTCCTTTCTGGAGGTGGCTTGGGGTATTGGTCCAGGATTTATTATCTGGCAGGTGTGGTTGGAAAGGAATCATAGGATCTTCCAGGATAAGCCAAAGAGGGTGCAGCAGGTGTGGCTGCAAGTAATAAATATGCTACAAGAGACTCTTGCTGCGAGGTGTGATCTCTAGGAGGATATTTCTCCTGGAGACGTGCAAGTGGTTAAAAAGTTGAATATTCTAGGTGCTGATCCTAGTGGTGCTCCTTGGAAGATACAACAGACCAGAAGTAGGAAAGCTAAAAGGAAGGTTTGTAGGGAAGGAAAGTGGTCCCCCCCCCTTAGTGGGACTCTCAAGATCAATACTGATGGGTCTTCTAGGGGAAATCCCGGGCATGCTGGGGTTGGAGGAATTGGTAGGGACAGCTCTGGTAAGGTTATTTTCTTTTTCTCTGATTATAAGGGAATTCAAACCAATAATTACATGGAGGCACTTGCTATCCTCATGGCTCTTGAAAGAGGTTGTGCTCTCAGATGGAGCAAGATTATCTGCGAGTCTGACTCTCAGGTGGTGGTGGATATGCTGAATTTATAACGGATGGAAGATGTGGATTGGCATCTGGCAGTGGTGGGTCAACAAATCCTTAGGTTGAGCACCTCTTTGGATGTTGTCTTTTTTTGCTATGTTCCTTGTGACTGGAATAAAACTGCTGATTGCTTGGCTAAGTGGGCTTCTGATCGTGAAGAGGGATGGAGGATGGGAGATTGGACTCACCTGCCTCCGGATTGTGCTTTGGATCTTGAGAGTCTGGTCAAGGAAGATATGGATAGTTAGTTGTGCCCCTTTTGGGGGTTTTTTCTGCTAGTGTTGTTTTCTCTTTCGGGCTCCTGGCCCCTGCTTTTTGTACTTTGCTGGTTGATTCAATAAATTTTTACCCCTTGTTTTAAAAAATATATATATATATATTTACTCCTATTACAATAGTAATTTTATTATCACTTTCGTTTTATTCTACAAATATTATATCAGTTCGATTTAATAATACAAGATAAAATTACTCTCCAAAATAATGTTATAACTATAAATCACATTGTTTTATAACAACCATTCAACTGCCATTTCTATTATTTTATAATAAGAAGTGCTATTAATTTTCAATTGTCCATAATAATATTTACAATATTTATGACATTATTATTATGTTATTTGATAATGCAAACTGATTTCCACGTTCCACAGAGGAAAAAATTACTTTAACTTCATTCGATAAAAAAAAAAAACTTAATTTCATCTGATAACGAATAAGCTTATTTAATCAGTTCAAAAATTACACTTTTAATCTTCTATTTTTTTCTAGTAAATAAATGAAGGTAAAAGGAAAAAAATGTACACTTCCCTAATAAATTTTGTGAGATCTCATCGCACATTTACTATCTACTGCAGGAATATAGGGAGGGTGAAGTATCTATTTCAACATCTATGAATAAGCAAAAGTATGATTGCAATTGTCTAAATTTAATACTCATTGAAGAGGATAAAGTCAGTGATAGAGGTGAACATTGCACGATGTAGATATGAATTAATGTTGATTTTAGGTCTGATTGAATCAGATACTCTGTCAGAACACCCTAACTCACCTCCTCATAGCAATGGGGTACTATATTAATTTTATTTTATTTTTGGCTAATGTTAGACCACCTTATCGTGGTTAGCTTCCCATTAATGCTATGGCTAAATATTCAAAATTAATAACCTACAACAAGATCTTGGATAGAGGATTGAAAAAATAAATGCTAAACAAGTTTGTCAAACGATAGGCAAGGTAAATACGGTTCATTGTCACTCATCAAGAATTAATGGCCATAATATCTCCAGATTTATTTGATCTCCCATTTGCGTAGGAGCCACGCAGGTTAAAGACAATCCAGAATGCAAAAACTTGCTTTCATCTAGTTGAATTTATTGCTTAACTATATGCGTATTATTATTGCCCTGCTTAGTTTTGGATAGTGTTATTCTACTTCAGTGCTATTCTACTTTAGTGTTGATGGTTTTTTAGGGTTTTGTAATCCCTTAGTTGTTCTGGTCTAATATTTACTACAGACGGGGAAGAAGAATTGTTGGCTATCACTTCACTACTCACCACATTTAATGATGGTCCCTTAAAGCATCAACTTCAATAGGAATAGGGATGGAGGTTGTCAACTCACGTCCTTTCAACACTGTCAAGTAAGATACAATGATCGTAGCCATAATGGAGTCCATGAAAGCCTAGACATCTGCTTGTTTACTTGTCACCATTAAGGCTGTGCTGGGGATTACTTTTACCCCTATTACTGACAGCAATGTGATTTTTACACGATAGGCCAAATTTTTCTGAGGGAGACTAAATATTCTAAAGATGGGATGGGTGTCTCCTCTGACCCAACTTCCAAGACTAAATATTCTAAACAAGGGTTCTCCTATCGTTCTAGCTACATTGATGAGTAGGTATCTAATACTCCTTTCCTTTTTACTACACAAGTTGTTTTGGGAGGAAATCTTCTCTCTTTACAAGATAAACAGTAATGACTTATTAGTGAATCCAGATTTTATTTGATATTTCCTCTTTACTATATGGGTGATCTTTATCATTACACTATTTCCATAAGTTTGTGTAAATCCAAACTCAACGACATACAACTAAAGGCTGACATGCTTGGACACTGACTGTTGCCAACAAACTAATTTGAAAGGAAAACTTGGAAGATTGAGTACATTTAAAATGAACTCAGACTGGGACGTCAAAATAATCCCAATCATAACGGCAGTTGTTACGAGAAGAAGGAATTTAATTTTTAAATACACAAAATTCAGGCTACTTGTTCACTTATTTCAAGGTCTAGTTATTTCTTGTACAAGCTTGATCGTTGCAAGTAACATTAACGAGGAAGGTGTTTGGTAGACCCACATTTATTGCTATCAGAAGCCACGTGAGATTCACGCTTAACTTTGTTGCGTATTGGATGGTGATTATCTCGGTCCCAAATAAACTGAATAGCTTTCAAGGCCTGATTTACTTGTCATACTTTCAAATTGTGGTCCAATTACATAGAAGAGATATTACATTATTTAATTCTACAACTGGTGTACAGTTATCATCTTGCACGCCAACTTCCAGAATTTAGGTTAGGTGAGAACAGGCGTAGGATATTGTGTAATTTATTTTCTTACCAACTCGATCTAAATGTAGGGGCGATGATAAAGGGACAATCTGCTTGAAGATATGATAAACTACCTATTAGCTTTCAGTTGGATCATACTAATTGTGGCATCAATGAAATTGCTATGTGAGCAGTGTCGTTATTGCTCAAAGATTACCCCTCATTGCTATGCTATTTTTGTTTTGTCCTACTCATGACTCAGGGTAATGAACTTTTGAGAATGGTGATGGGGTAGCTCTGCCAACTGTGCAATCCTATTAGTGATGGGCAGAGGCTCTACATTTTCCCCATAGTTAGCTTTGTAAAAAAATTGTTGTATGCATTAGGTAGCTAATTAATAATGACTATTCCTGCATTTCTTTCCTTCTTAATCTAAGATGAACTGGCTGAGCACCTACGATGGATCCCATATACTATTTTGTGTGACTCATTTAAATGTGATTATGATTTGGGGTTTTCTACTGATCATATATTTTTATTTATTTCTTTTTGTATTTTCTCAGGTTCCATCTAAAGTACCATTCCCATGCTCCAAAGTATATTCTGTTGCTGCATACTTATTTAACAACGATAATGAAGTGCTGATACAAAAGCCCAAGGCCAACACAAATGGAGGAGAATCAGGCATCAAATGAGGAAGGTTATTTATAGTTTTCTTTAAAAATGTCCTATCATGCTCGAATACAATAGATTCAGAGATTATTTAAGCCTCTACTACATCCTAATTCCAATCACTATAGGTTGTGATGAGTTGCCATACCTCAGAATACACAACCACTAACTGCAGAGAAGTTGATCCCGCGTTCACCTTAGCAACTACTTGTTCGCTGCACAAAAATAGTAAAGGTGGAAGCCATCTTAAAGCAGGCTGCATTTATTATCTCACAAATATTTGGTGACTTTGTAAATTTATTGCTAGACGGCTTCTGGATTTGACTTTGTAAATGGCAGGCAACACACACAGACCGGGGGAGTGGTGTAGAATGGTGTGAACGGCTCCTAGCCATACCTGGTGACACCAAAACAGGAGGAATGGCCATGCCTGCTGATGCAGAAATAGTAAATACGGGAATTTGTTGAGGGTGAGCACAGTGAAGAAGCGATATTCACATATCTCAAATAGGAAATATTTAATGGTGCAAAAATATTAACTCTGCTGTCAGATCTCACCAAGCTTCTCAGGGAAAAAATTCCGATGGCCTGTCTCAGGTGAGAATCCAACCGGAATAGTCTCAGCCGACATCAGACAGTGAGACTTTTCTAGTTGGATTCTCACCTATAATAGCCTATCGGCTAAACATACTTCTTCAGCCAAATATAGATATTACAAATTTCACCTTAGAAGTACTTAAAAATGACTACCACCCTTCCCTTCAGTAGTGCTCAATTCACTTAATAGGGAACAAATTTTTTTATAGATCATGCAATATGGATTTCATACAAATTTACACTTATGAAAACCAAAATAGGGGAAATACTTGGATATGATTGCCATCACCTTAAATTATTCCTTTAACTGAAATTTTTTGCAGCTCTGAAGCTATCATCACAATTCCTTCTACTTCTTTGCATAGAGTCACCACCTCTGCTTTTACAAAGGAATGATCTTCAATAATATGAAGCATTCTTCAAAGGTTAATTTCACTTTTCTCAGCAAACCTTCATTTCATTATAATATATTTCTTCAAATAATCCATACTAGTGTAGAGATCTTGGAGTTGCCACCCACATCTAGTGATAAATTCTACAAATATTCATGGAAATATGATGGATCTTGACAATATTTGTAATTTTTTTAAGGGAGACAACATAATCCTTCAACATCTCAAAGGATTGACTCATTGATAGAAAGCAAGGCATGAAAATATAACTCTCTAGCAAATATTTGATTGTTTAAGGCAAGATGATCTTCTACTAGAATTTTCTCAAGCTTGTCCCCAACAGAGTCACCATTTTTGTTGGTGACTCGGATGGGTAGATGTGATTTCACGGTGTTCAATTGATAATTACAAACTATTTTGAAACTTCAATGAATCATTTAGGCAAACTGATCTACTATTAGAATTTTCTCAAGTCATCTCCTATAGAGTCGCCATTTTTGTTGGTTACTATTTTAGAACCAAACTTGATCTTACCACTTACCTATGAATCTAGTAAAATTCAATGATTAGTAAGGGTAAGTATTGGACAACACATAAGTAAGGATTCTAAGGCTCTTACTTCTTCACTTTGGTCTTTGTGAAACCCTAGATGGTAATCCATGGTATGTTATAAGTAAGGATTCTAAGGCTCTTACTTCTTCACTTTGGGCTCTGTGAAACCCTAGAGGGTAATCCTTGGTATGTTCATTGGGTATTCCTTTGATTAAGAACATTTCTACATATAGATGAGTTCCTATAAACTGCTAATATAAAACATTCATTAAATATTTGGCTAACCTTTATACAAAATACTATCAATTGCAAGGAATAATATGGAACTTTAGATTGGTACATTGTAATTGAAGGTGTTTTAAATGATTTTCATTCTCATTTCAAGCCCTTGGTAAAGTGCATGACTAAATCATTTATCTTCAAGATAACCAAATGAAAAGGCCATTTCCTTTTCTTGGGGTAATGGAGTCATATTCATAATAACCCATAATACCTTAGAAATTTGAATCAATAATTAATGGACTATTGATATACTACTTTACAATATTCAACTCACTATGCCTAAAACACAACTACTTATCAATCATATTCTCTTTCCTTACAAATATTTGACCTCACTTTAGCATTTAATGAATTCCTTTAATTGAAGAAGAAATAAAATCACTCATTCAATTACAATAATTGAAGACAAATGAAAAGATCATTAACCATGTCATTCATAATAAGAAAATTACATAGGAGAGAATGTACTTTGGAACTAGCATTTTCATTTACAAACTGTTGCTACTATAAAACTATTTATGACCACTACAAGCCAACTCATACCATAGACTCCTTACTAACCTATTCATTTGTGCATGAATTTACAATATTATCTTTCATGAGTGTAGTTTTCCCACTTAGGCCATTTTGAAAATAAAAAATTAAACTCCATATAACCAGCCCTAATAGCCCATTTTATAGAAGAATGGGAGGAACAAGCTTTAGGACAAATTACAATTTCAATTACATTTCATTTGGCATACATTTTGTTTTAGGTTTAGAGACCTCCTAGATGGTTATATTTAATCATTTTAGAATCAAGAGAAAGTGAAAGACAAAACACCACACATTGGGTTGAAGCAAACCAACCGACCTTCCAAAAGGTGCCGTTCATTGATGTAGTAGTGTGAAAATTTCTTACCCACATTGACCACAGAAAATTCTCCATTAGTATGCAAGGTAAGAACTTATATACCAACCTTGAAAGGAATATTTTCCATTGAAGACACAAAGTCCAACACCTCTCCTTCACACTATCCAGAAATATTTATGTGTAGTGGCAATGGTGTCATCAAAAACAAAAATAGGGCCAGGACACTACTCTGATTCATTAGCATCAGAGTATGCCCGCTTGCTCTATGTTCATGTTGAAACTAGAGGAGCTACTACTCAGGTCTATCATTAGAATCCTCATATGGCATGAGAGAAAGAAGATAGTGGGCATACTCTAAGTCAAAATGTCCTCCATCACCCGAAGGGTTGTTTGAAACCTCAATGGGAGAGTTATGCCTCCCTAGATAAGCTTTATGATACTTATTCTTCTTCTTTACTTTCTCCTTAGGATCAATTGGTTCCTTCATTTTAAACTTGACCAATTCTTCTAAAAAAACCCAACTCCTCAAATTATACGTGCTTTTGAAACCACCCTTTTTTTTTTACCATGGGCACTCTTTCTGCCCTTTCATGTTGTAGAAGCTTCAGGTACTTCTTGTTCACCTACAAATATGTACTCTTGAAATTAAAACACACTGAGCCTTCTGGACCTCCTAATTGGTTGGACAAAAATGGTAGACTTACCCATTCTCACATGACATAGGGTAAGGACAAGAAAATTTTAATTATGAGAAGACTCACCAGCCTAAGCTCTTGAATTGAATTTTCAGAACAGAAAATCCTCAAACCTTGACAATTTCAACTAGCCCCAATGACAATTATAGACAATCAAAAATCTCACTATCCTAGAAATATGAAACTCTTAAACCAAATAATACATGACTCAAACAAATCTCATATGAAAATCAACTTACCTAGGATAAAAACTTCAATACCTCTGCAATTGAAAACCTAAGACACATAGTTTCTCTCTAGCTCACACTTCTCAATTCTTGAAGACTATGAGTGGTGAGATAAATCGGCAGGAAATCTGCATTAAATATAAATGAGGAGTGTTTTTCCATTAATGATTTAGGAGATATTTGTGTGAGCGAGCTGACAACTTAGCCAATTAGCTTTGAATCTGGGTCATTGATCTTTTTGGATTTTAAACACCATCAATGGTGATTTTCAATTATCATTTCTGGCTTTTACAACCTGTGCCTTAAAAATAGTGATACCACCTCAGAAAGTCACCACGTTTACCCTAAATTTCATTAGTCATCTTTAATCTAACAATACTCATGTATAGCCATCCTTTTCCATGCTTTTCATCTACATCGATGAAGTACAAAGAGCTAGCATTGAAGAGAATATTCCATAAAACATCCCATTTCCTGTCGCAGATTTTCCTTCACTTTCTAGAATTCAATCTATGATGAGATCACTAACTCGATGATATCTTGACCATTGGATCACTTCTTATCTTTTTAAATCTTCATGTTACACCACACGTCATTGATGCATGTTTGAAATTCTAGACCGCATCAGCGAGGAATGAAAAGTAGCGATGGAACTAGATTAGGCCACATGCATCTTCCTTTCAAAATTAATGGAATAAAATATATCACTCATCCATCCATTTCTAAACAATGATGGGTCATTAATATTAGGAACCCATCCCTCATCGACAATTTGAACAAGAAAAGTGCACAACTATTCGCGATGAGCAATGAAGAGAAATATAAAGAGCCCTGAGGTCATCGATCATCACTACTTCAACACTCAAAGGTCAAGATCAATTAGCAATCATCAAAACCTCCAGTGGTACAAAGAGAAACTCAAGCATCATGCATCGCTTATATGAATCAAATGTTCTCATATCCATCTGTGATGAGCGATGGATTAAAGTGATGGATGAGACTTAAGTGAAATAATTTGCACGTTGTCATAAGTTGTACTGAAGAAGGGGGCTGCCTAGGACATCATATAAAATGGCCTTAAAGGACTTAAAACATGTTATTTCAAAGGATGTAAAGGCCAAATAAGGTCAATCAATCAACCTTATAAAATAAGAGTATTTCTCACCTAGGCTCAAAGGGGTTGGTAACTTCACAAGCTTCAATGGCTCAAGATGTTTTAATATGATTGGGGATGGGAAATAGAAGGTAAAAAATGGATTAGAGCTTTGATAAGGGGTAAGACTCAAGGTTTTTTATGAGATATATTGACAGCAAAATCCTAAAGCAATAATAGTGGGCAAAACCCTATGTCTAGACACTTGAAACTTGTTGAATTTTACAACTTTTTTAGAAATGGAACCAAAAAAATTTAGGGGTTTCATCATGCCATTTGAAGGAAATCCCACTCAACCATATCATTTTCTTTTGTAAAATCAAGAAATAGCATGGAAACATGTTTAACATAGTGGTTGGCCCAATCCAAGGCCTCCTAGATAGTTACCAAGTTTTCTAGTATGTACCTACCCTTAGTAAAGCCTGTTTTATTGGCATTTAAAAACTTAGTGAGTAGGTTGGTTATCCTCATGGCTAATATTTTAGTTAAAAACTTGTAGGAGACATTCAACAGAGTGATTGGTGTCTAGTTTTTAATCAAGGTTTTATCCCCATTCTTAGGCAAAAGCTTAATGAGGCCTTTATTGATGTTGGTCCCTAAGGAGCCTTGATTAAAGGCCTCCATATAGACCCAATAAAATTCATCACAAATCCAATCTATGAAAACCTTATAAAATTCAATACGTAACCCATCAACTCTTGAAGATTTCTCATTACTCATGGATGAATTGACTTTTCTTATTTCTTCGTTGGATATGCTATCTAAGATCCTAACACAATATTCGTTGGAGACTTTAGAAGGTGTCAAGTTTTTAATAATTATTCTAGCATCCTTGCATTCCTTTCTATTGACTTCAAATTTAAAGAGGTTTTTAAAGAGAAGAAAAAAATGGAGAATTTCCTGCTTCCTTGACAAGGTTGCTCCATCACGACAAGTTTGCACAATCTGATCCTCCAATCCTTTCTCCTTGATGTATCTGAAGAAAAAATTAGTCCCATTTCCACCCTTACTCACGCAATTGATTTTGGATATAACTTTAAGCCCATGAGTCTTGGTGATCTAAAACTTTATTAGGGTGTTTTTGGGATTGTGGAGTTCCTCATAGAGCTCTTCACTAAGAGGATCATTTTGGAGCACCTCTTAGAGATGATTTTCCTTGCTTCTTCCACCTAGCTCCCTCATTTTTTCAATGGTTTGAAAAATTATTCTCCATCCATTAATTTTGTAGTTCCATATTTCAAAGGGGTTGAGATCTTTGAGCAGCCATTTGCTTACACCTCTAAGAGTTCTTATGGTGGCCGTACAGTGCTCATCTTTTAATAGATTGGTGTTTAGCAAGAAACTATCCCTATTTTTGGGAATTAACTTAGCTCCATTATTGACAATTATGTTGGCCTTAACAAGATGGTGATCAAATAGGGTATACGGGTAGACCAACACTAAATACCCTAATCACTAAAGGGCTCAAATTTGAAGAAATCATTATTGGCATGAAACCTATCTAGCATGTTGTAAATTCTCTTACCCCCTTTTTGGGCATTGCACCATGTAAACTAGAGGATTTTATTCTCTTTTCTCATTCCTTCTAATGGATCAAGAATATTGAGTTTGTTCCTCATCCATGACCAATAGTGTTTTTCATTTTCCTTCCACTCCATGTTTTTGCCACCTTTATAATCATCTTTACCTTCAATCATGTTAAAGTCACCATTCAAGAGGATAGTGAGCCATTTCCATAATTCAATCCTTTCAAGGTAGCCATTTGATTTAAAAATTGAGAAAATACCAAACTTAGAGTCCCCTTTTTCAAAGGTGGACCATATCACCCTGTTGCAAGGAGAGACTCCATAATTAGTTATGTATGGTTTCCATTTTTTTCCCATTAGAATGGTTTTTCCTCCTCTCCAATTTTAATGATGGGACACAACTTGAGTAGAGTTATGAGTAAAAGCACAAAGTTTTTTCATGCTTTTGACTAGCTAAATAGTTCTTAGAAAAAATGATTCAACCTAAATAGTTTTCGTCAAACTAGTTTCGCCTTAAACTATGTGGCCTATACATGGCACATAGAGTTTCAGATGAAACACATTCACCCAAAATCATAAATTTGAATTTTCCCCTTTATCTCATTGAAATGTGGCATATTTTATGTGTGGGGTTTTGGTACAAAGGGTTACAGTTGAAACCCTTTCTATCAAAATTGTCTATGTGGCATCCTAGTTGGCAACCAAATCAATTTTTTTAGAATTATTTGAATCTTTCAACTTCAACTAAGTATTTTTTTTAAGTTAGAATGATTTTTTCTTTTAAAATACCCTTTTGTAGAGCTTAGAGTGATGAATCCAAATATGTAATTTTTTCTAGTTTTTATTACTTTTAATTTTATTTTTAAAATAATTCAAGTAGGCTATTAAAGATAAAAAAGAGGCTGATTAGAAATTAAAAGAAAAAGTAAAATATATTAATTGTTTTAAAAATATATTGTGCATTAGAGGAGACAATCCTCTTTGAAAGGGTATAATTTTGATGAAGAGGAAAATTGATACCTTTTTGGGATATCACACTTTTTAACTTAACCATTCACTAATGTCCTAGGGGTCCTAATTGGATTGACTAACAACCTCACAAGGTGATCCAATTCTCAATTAGGAGGGTCCTAGGAAGGGGTTCTTAAGTTCTAAGGGGTTCACTACCAAGCAAATTCTTGGGAAAGAAAATGTTTGAAAACATGTTGTGATATGCAAAATGACCTATAACTAAAAATGAAAGCTAAATGAAAGATGCAAATGATGAAATAATGAAACAAGGAGATAGTATATATGCACCTAGGAAATCTAGAGATGTTGTGAGGATTATAGAAATTCAAAGAACTTGTCAAAATATGTTGTGGAGGACTAAGATGCCCAAAATGGTGCATTAGTCCCATTGTTGTTTTTTGGGGAAAATACTGAGTCTTCAGATGCCAAAACAGAATCCTGAAAAATCTATGAAAAATACCCTGTGGAGGACTAATATGCCCAAGGTGGAATATTAGTCCCTTTCTAAATTTTTGAAGTTTCTAAATGTGATCTTGAACTCCAAGGTTTTCACTTTATTCTCTCTAGATTTGAGGTCTTACTTCGATATTTGACCTATAGGTGAGTTTCCATGAGGATGACAACTTTGGAAATGCCACTTTTCAACTTTTCAATAATGCACTCCAAATGATCTTCAAGTCTTCAACCTATATCTACAAATACAAACACACAAGAGAGGGAAAACTTGTTTATTGTTAGTAAATGGGGGTTTTCCTTGGTCAAAACCCTTTGTAGGTAATTAAAAAAAATGATGAAATGAAGAATGAAATATGAAATATGTAAATGATATCACCTTGAATTATGTCTTGTGAAGCAAATATGAAATATACCATGTAGTGGCCATGAAGAATGTAGATCTTGGATCCTTGGATATAATGTGAACAATGGTTGCAAATAGATCTTCAATGCTACATCCACAATATTCGCTCAATAGAATGAATTGATGCACTAAACCCTTGAAATGCTTGATGAAATGCTCTTGAATGCTTGAATACTTGAATTCTTGGATGCTAATATTGCTTGTTATGAAAAATGGTTTGAGAAACCTTGTATTTATACTTATTCATGCTTAATATCCCAAAATTACACCACAACAAGCCGAAATGTGAAGTCATTAATTAAAGGCTCAGGCTAAATCCCACCCAAATTTGAAATCGAATCCTAAAAATAATCCAAGGTGAACTAATATTCCCTAGGTGGTATCTTAGTCCCAAGG
The DNA here is from genome assembly GCA_007258455.2 of Sequoia sempervirens. Taxonomy (NCBI): domain Eukaryota; kingdom Viridiplantae; phylum Streptophyta; class Pinopsida; order Cupressales; family Cupressaceae; genus Sequoia; species Sequoia sempervirens. Next base: position 252,508,332 of record VDFB02379711.1, on the reverse strand, counting down.
CTCAATTCTCGAGGCACAAACTCTAAAAAGGGAACTTTTTAGGTGTTTTCAATATTAGGCTCCCAAGACCCATGGAGGATAAAGACGCACTAGGTGAAATTTTAGTCCCACTCCAAAACTAAGGGACACATAAATAGAAACATTAAATGATCATTTATCTTTTGATGTTTTTCAAGATTTTCCATAAAAATATATGGTTTATAGGGCTTGTGGATGCAAAATAGGACCAATTAAGCCATAAATAAGCATAAATAAAGCAAGGCAGGCCCAAACAAGTGTGAAAATGCAAGAGTATGCATTTTATTAAACTACATTTATTTCCCACTTTAGTGAGAGGATGAACGTGCTTTAAACTCACACTAATGTAGCCAACCATGCAATCCAGAGGGGTTGAAATGTACAAATGCTACTAAGATAGTATGACAATAATCAAGAGGGATGATCAATTCCCTAGGATCAAGATCTTATGGCAAACCAACATAAGCACAAAGAAACACACATGTAGATTATATATCAAGCCATAACCAGATAGCCAACATACACCATCAAGGATAGAAAAATAAAAAGGAAAAAAGAAAAAAAGAAAAAAATTCAATGGATCAAGCTTTGACTGGTTGTCCAACACTGTGGACTGGGTCTAGGCTATTTTTTCAAAAATAATTTTACAAGTGGAACACATTTTCCACTATGCAAACAAAACACATGCTCACAAGGGCTAGAAGTAGCTAGGTGTCCACTAGGTGAGCCCCAAGGAACCATATTAAAGCCATACCTCCATGAATTTAATAAGGAAAAAAAGGAAAAATGCACACTCACAAGGGCTAGTGAAGCTAGGTGTTCACTAGGCGAACCCCAAGGAGTCCATATCAAAGCCATACCTCCATGAATTTAATAAGGCCAAAAGGAAAATGCAATAAGAAAGAGAGATGCTCAAAGGGATTTTTCTTAGTTCATGTGAGGTCTTACTCTTAGAGGACATCATGCTTAACATCTCCAAGAGAGGATAAATAAAAGGTCTCATCTTGGGGAACAACATACCCAATTCTTCCAAGAGAAGACAAGTACAAAAGGGGATCATCTTGGGGAATACTGTATCTAATGTTTCGAAGAGAGGAAAGGAAAAAAAGGGGATCATCTTGGGGAAGATTCTATCTAATGTTTCTGAGAGAGGAGAAGGAAATATCACGCTCTCGGAGGAAGTCAAATGCAAAGGAACCACCAAGAAAAGGATGCATCATAGGAAGAAATAGAATTGCACATGAAAACAAATGCAAATAAAATCATGCCAAAATAATGCTAATGTATGTCCCCACTTTAAAGAAATTTCTAACACCATGTTGTGAGAAATTACTTTAAAGTAGCAAAGGATAAATTCTAACAATAAAGAGGACATGGGAGCTTGTTTGGAAAGCCCTATGCCAAGTCATGTGTTTCTGATAAGCTACATCATGCAAAAGGGAATGCCCCCAAAAGATAGTATGTCACATATGAGCCAACTTAAGGCATGTCATCCACATCTCAAGCTTTCTCTTATATTTACATGAAAGATGGTCAACTAGCCAAAAGAGACAATGACAATTGACATACGAGGACAAGGATACCTAACCCCTTGTCCCCACTTAGTGTGGGACAAGAGGGATGGAATGCAAAGAGGAACTAGGTGTGTCAAACCAAGGGAGAGCACAAAAATCCTTAAGATGTTGAATTTTGTTACTTGAAGCCTTATAGTCATTAGGAGCATGACCATGAACTCTATGATATGCACAAAATAAATTGTAGTAAAATTTCTTTCATGTTCTTGGAGGAGTCTCATCAAGATACTCTCTTGGTCAAAAGTTTAGGATCTTGCTTTATTTTGTGAGAAATATATTTCTTGCTTAGCACAAGGTGTCATACCTACACAAGACACTTTAGATTATGAGATATTATTCTCTCCTTTACTATAGGGTGTAAAATCTAATGAATTTGAATAATTAGTGTTTTGTGTGATGACATTTACATTAACCTAGGATTTGTTTGTTTGTTTCATTTCTTGCAAAGGATAACGATCAAATCCACTAGTGATCATCAGTTCAGGAAGCACCACTATTAAAGTCAGCTTAGAAGGATTTTTTTAATAGTGTTGATATTAGGTGAAGGCTTGTTTGTGTCTTTCGAGGTACAATAACCAAGACCACTAGTCTTTTCTTGTGTGTGAGGCTCTATAGGGACATGGATACCTTGTTCTCTAGTACCACATCCTTTTCCACTATATCTGAGTTGTTTCATAAGTTCATAACCTTTTCCATAAAGCTTCTTCACCTTTTTTGAATTCAGTGGTTGCTCATGATTAAGTTCATCAAAGTTTGTTGTGTAATTTGTTTTCTTTTATTCTAAAGTGGTTGAGGTGGATGCTTTCAAAAGGTCATCTGAGTTTTGTGCTGACATTACTACTTTGTCTTTTCCCTTGTCTAAATCTTTGTTTACGATCTTGTATTATCCCATGAATGTATGTTCAAAATATAAGGAACCCCAACATCTTCTAATAGCCTCATGAATTCCTCAATTTGTTTTCCTTTTTCTTTTGTTTGAACGAGTTCCACTTGTGTCATTTATGTTAATGTTTTCAAGTTATTTTTGTTAGTTTTCTCAAGTTGTAAGACATAATAAGGCTCAGGATCAATATTAAGTGTATATAATTTATTGTTGTAGACATACTTCATTTTATGATGGAGGGTAGAAGGCACTACATGCATCTCATGAATCCACAACCTTCCCAAAAGAAGGTTATAGGAAAGATCATGAGGCATAACATGAATAAGATTTTGTAAGATATCCTTTCCAACTATAATAGGTAAAGTGATCACTCCAAGTGATTTCTTTCCCACTTTATCAAATCCCTTAATAGACAAAGAGTCAATTTGAATTTTTTATTATTTATCAACACTTAGCTTATCCAAAAGGTTCACACTACACACATTTAATGCTGAGCCATTTCCCTCAAGGGTTTGTTTTATTCCTTTTGCATTCTATCAAGCTATTATCATGAAAAGATCATATTGTTTTTGCACTTCCAAAGCAGGGAGTTCACTTTGGTTGAACACAATATCAACATTTATTGCTTGAATCAGGGCTGCTATGTCATTTGGTTGTGCATTAGAAGGGATAGGAACTTATTGTAAGGAACTTTGAATCATGTTATGATAGTGGGGGGAGGTGTGGATAAGGCCCCATAAAGATATCTTAGTAGGAGTATTATTAACTTGTTCGACAAGATCATACTCCTTTCCATTTTGGGAAGGAAAATGAGGGGGACCTAGTAAGATATGATTGGGAAATGGGAGGGATGTTGAAGGTGTTTGTATTGGTTGTGAATTGTTCCTAGTGTTATATGTATGATTAATGGTATTTTAACTTTGTTGTTGTGAAACATTGTTTTTAGGTGGTTCAAGGATAGGGATAGGTTTGTTTTGAACTTGTGGTTTGTGAGAGGGTGGATAAATGATAAGTTTAGGCTCAAGAGAGTACTCCAAGGGATATCTAATGTGCATAACATCTGAAGAATTGCCATTATTGTCATGATCTCTTAGTGAAGAGGAGTCTAAGGTTACTTCATCATCTTCATCTAAGGAATTATTATTGTCAATATGCTCATTTTTTTCCACCGTGATATCTTCTATAATAGGAGAGTTTTGAGAAGAACTACAAACTAAATGTTCATGACATTCAAGGGTTGGTTCTTCTAAAATAGCTTCATCATATGTAAAGAAGTTATCAATGGTTGAATTGTCTTGTTCATCAATAGTGAGGGTGTTAGGAGAAGGATCTATTTGATTGTCCTTTTTCTCTAAGTTCTCATTCTCTTGTGTCATAATATCAACCCTAGCAAGAGAGCTTGTAAGATGTTCATCACATTCCATGGTAAGATCTTGTAAAGTAGCTTCATGAAAAGTATGGGAGGAATCAAGGGAATGACAACTACAATTAAATAGATCGTTCCAAATGGTAGGAGCATCAAGGAAGGGAGGAACAAGATTCTCATGACTCTTGATAGGTTCATCTTGTAACACCAACCTATCCTCTTTGTATCGATGAGAGATATTAGGAGAAGGAGAATTATGGTTATCTATGATATTATTTTCTTTCGCTAAAACATCATCATAAGCAAGGGATAAATGGATATGAGGTAAGGTGATGTTTAGAAATGTTTCTATGATATCATCTTCTTGTTTTCTAATGCCTTCCAAATGGGGAGAAGGAGAGGAAAAATCAAGACTCTCAATGCTCATATCTTCTTTCACCAAGATAACTTTGTTACTAATAGGAGAGGTATGGGGAGAAGAACAAGTATGATTGTTATGATTGTCTACACTTGCATCCTCTTGTGTTATGACATTTTTTCAAATCTGGTAGATACTAGGAGGGTATCCAACATACTTATTAAAGGTTTTACTTTACTTTCCTAGATTATGTCCATGAATAGAGAAAATAGAATCTTACAAGCTACTTGATATTATAGAAACACTAAATTCTTGAAGACAACACATGCTAACATGAGAAAGTAAATAAAGTACAATACAATGATTTAAAGTGAAATGTTTAAATGCAATTTTCAAATTTCAAACAAGGTAATTTACTGATTACACTATGCAATGATATGAAAATAGAATGTTGTAAATGAAAAATTGGAATTTAGCAATGCATGAAATGGATCACTTTAGGCTAGATTTAGTAAAATGCATGAAACAAAAAGAAAACCCACTTAAATAGATGACCAATGCTAGCAAATAGAAGCACAAAAATGTTGATTCAAATCCTAAAAGATGTAATTTGAAATTTCATAGGGACTAAGATGTCGAGGAGGGTGTCTTAGTCCTCCTAATGAAATTTGAAGGTTTCAGAAAATGAAACATATAGCAAATCACTCAGACAGGGTACTTCATAAAAAACTAGAGAGGGAATAAGATTCCACCAAGGGTGTTTTTCTCCCAGTAAGGGTTTTTCGAAGAAAATCTGATAATTCTGGGTTGTTAAAAGTGTTCCCAATTTGCCTACCTAGGGACCTGATGTTTGCAAATAGAAATTTGTGCAAATGAAGAGTAGAAAAAGTAACTAGTAATAAGCAATTGGATGCAAAAGTGAATGCAATAAGAATGTTCCTAAATGCAATGATCAATGCACTTTTTAGTTCTTCAATGAAATGAGATGATGCAATAAAGGAAATATGCAACCTATATGCACTTTCACTATTGCAAATATAGGAAACCCTAAATGCAATTTCACTAATGCAAAATTCAAGAAACCCTAGATGCACTTTCACTAATGCAAGATGCAATACAAGAATGAATGAAATATAGATCTAAGGACTTTAATGGACTCCAAATTAGAAATGAATGATTAAAATTTAGGTTCACCAAAATGATGAAGAGGAAAATGGATACCTTTTTGGGATATCACACTTTTCCACTCAACCATTCACTAATGTCCTAGGGGTCCTACTTGGATTGACTAACAACCTCAAAAGGTGAGACAATTCTCAATAAGGAGGGTCCTAGGAAGGGGTTCACCACAAAGAAAATTCTTGTAAAATAAAATGTTTGAAAACATATTGTGATATGCAAAATGACCTATAACTAAAAATGCAAGCTAAATGAAAGATGCAAATGATGAAATTATGCAATAGAGAGATAGTATTTGTGCACTTGGGAAATATGGAGATATTGTGAGGATTCTGGAAATGAAAAGAAGTTGTCAAAATATGTTGTGGAGGACTAAGATGCCCAAAATGGTGTATTAGTCCCGCTGCTATTTTTCAGGGAAAATATTAAGTCTTCAGATGTTGAAACAAAATCCTGAATAATCTCTAAAATATGCCTTGTGGAGGAATAATATGCCCAAGGTGGTGTATTAGTCTCATTCTAAATTTCTCATGTTTCTAAATGTGATCCTAAACTCCAACGTCTGCACTTGCTTCTCCATATCTGAAATCTTGAAACTCCCAGATCTAACCAATAGGTGAGTTTCCATGAAGATGACAAGTTTGGAAATGCCACTTTGAAACTTTCCAATCTTGCACTACAAATGATCTTGAAGTCTTCAACCTAGATCTGCAAATACAACCATAAAAGAGAGGGAAATCTTGTTGATTGTTAGTAAATGGAGGTTTCAATTGGTCAAAGCCCTTTGTAGGTAACTAAACTAAATGATGAAATGAAGCATGAAATATGAAATATGTAAATGATATCACCTTGAATGATTTCCTTTGAAGCAAATCCGCAATCTACCATGTAGTGGCCATGAAGAATGTAGATCTTGCATCCTTGGATATGATATGAGTAATGGTTGCAAATAGATCTTCAATGCTACATCCACAATCTTTGCTCAACAACATGAATGGATGCACTAAACCCTTGAAATGATGCTTGAATCATGATGATGGATTCAAATGATTGATGAAATGCTCTTGAATGCTTGAATACATAAATGCTTGGATGCTAAGATTTCTTGTTATGAAAAATTGGTGGAGAAACCTTATATTTATACTTATTCATGCTTAATATCCCGAAATTACACAACAACAATCTAACATGTGAAGTCATTAATTAAAGGAGGCTAAATCTAGCCCAAATTTGAAATTAAATCCTGAAAATAATCTAGGGAGGGCTAAGATGCCCTAAGTGGTGTCTTAGTCCCAAGGCTCAATTCTTGGGAGATAGACTTCAAAAAGATGCCTTTTCAGGTGTTTTCAATATCTGTGTCCCAAGACCCATGGAGGAAAAAGATGCTCTAGGTGGTATTTTAATCCCACTCCACAAATCAATGACATAGACATAAACATTAAATGAACATTTATCTTTTGAAGTTTATCAAGATTCTCCATAAAAATATATGGTTTATAGGGCTTGTGGATGAAAAATAGGACCAATTAAGCCATAAATAATCATAAACAAAGCAAGGCGGGCCCAAACAAGTGTGAAAATGCAAGGGTATGCATTTTACTAAACTACAAATTTGTTTTTTGAAAATGATAAAAAACATAGATAATAGTTAATGTGAAATGAAAACTATCAAATTATGACAACTTTGAATTTAAAATGTTATTACAAGAAAATATACATCCAAATTTGAAAAAAAAAATCCATGCGCTAGATATTGAAGTTACGTATTTGGAGAAAAAAAATTAGGGGAAAATGATTTTTTTTTCTATTTGTTTCTTGGCGTCAAGTGAACGTCACTTTTTCCTGAAATTTTCAGCATTCCAAAATCTAATCTTCAATTGATAAAAGAATTAAAAAATAAATTTAAAAGAAAAATTGAAAAATTACAAGGATAAATTTCTTCAATATTTCTACATTTCAATAGTTTACATTATTTTGAAATTTAAAACATAAAGACCAGTTTTATGTGGTCAAAGTTCATAAATTTTTTTATAGTTAGTTAATTCCCCTATAAAGTGTGACACACGTTTGTGCTTTTACCCTTATCCCAAATGAATTTTAAATTGGACTCCAAGGTGAAGCCTATTTCCTTAAGCTCTTGAAGGAGAACGTCTTTATTTTTTTCTAAATTGAGTAACCTTCTCACCACATACTTTCTATCTAGGGACTGTAACCCCCTTACATTCCATGAGGTGTAACTAATTCTCATCATTACCATTAATTATTGCAGACTCTTTACCATTCCTAAGCATTTAAAAGTACTTGATAGCTTTGTCTTCAACTTCTATTCTCTTGGCAGAGGGAACCAAGAGGACAATACTATTTTTTTTCTCTTGCCTTTATTAATGCCTGGGCTGCTCTTACCAATGATTATTGAGCTTTCTTTCTTTCATCCTCTCTTCTTGGGCTATTTAGGTGGTCAAAGGGTATCCCTGTGATCTCCATTAGATCCCACTTCTTGACTTTTTTCTTTTCCAATATCCATAGCCTCGTTTAACAAGGAGGTACTCCCAGGTCTAGAATGGTCGACAGTGGAGTCTCCATCACAGAGTGGAGACACATGCCTTCTAGGGGTTTGGTCATTATCTAAGTGTCCAATAGGACCTACAAGTTCAATTGTACAACTTAAGTCTCTTGTAATCTCTTTGGTGATCTCTTCCTTATCAACTGACCATTGTTTAACCATCTCAGATAAGAAATCTAACAACTCCTCTATGGAAAAAGGGGAGGACACATCACCACTAAATTTATGGATGCCATCTACTACCATAGAGACATGACTAGTTTCCATATCTTCCACAACCAGGGTGTTAACAATATTTTCATAATTATTAGTGTAGTGTCAAAAAATGTCATCAGTGACATTTTCACACTTGTTTGGGCCCTCCTTGTAAAATTGAGCTTAATGATGCCTTGAATTAGTGTTGTAATGTGTTAAACACAAGCACATTAGGTATTGGGCCCTTGTGAATTAAATAAATATAATAATGTTCACCTTATTTAGATTATTGTAAAGTTTTGTAACAAAATTTTAAACTTTTCTAAGGTTTTCATAAATAATTGGGGTTCTTTACACTTTAATTGGACTTATTTTGCATCTACAAGCATCATTTAATGCATATTTTCAAGGAAAATCCCAAAATAAATCAACATCCAATCATAATTCAAGTGTTTCTAGGTTGTGTGGCCCAGATTTAGTGATATAGGACTCATACTCTTCCCTGGGTGTATGAGTCCCACCTAGGGTTTTAGGTCTTGATCTGGATTTTACACCTTTCTAATCATTTTTTAAATGTTCCCATAAATTATGCCTAATGTGAATAATAAACTGCGTTGGATGTATGAGTCTCATGTGGCCCAAAGTCAAAATTAGTTCAAATTCTTGGTGGGATTTGATCCTCCTAGATATGATGTCATCTTGTAGTGTTATAATTTTAAGAATTATTGTATAATTAAGTATAAATACAAGGTTCTTTTACTTATTTTCACCTAAGCATTCAATATATCATCTAAGACTTTTGTCAGAGCATTCATAATAGAGAATTGGAGTTCACAAGAGAATTCAAGTTTTTATAAGAGCATTCAAGAGTATTCAAGAGAATATTATCAAGCATTCTAGAGCATTATTCAAGCATCAAGCATCATGTCAAAGTCTTCATGCATCATGTTTGTTTTGGAGCTAACAATTATGATGTAGGGTTTCATGATTCAAGCTAGCATTTCATTCAAGATCTATCCTATTGAAGCAAGGTTTAAGATTTGCATCCATTGGAGCCATCTCATACATGTGTGCATTAGTTCATTGCTAGGGTTTGGTGAGTTGCAACATCTTATATTTTTCATTCATCATTCTCCATTTCTATTTCACTTTATTTCAAGGTTTGATTACCAAAATGGGGTTTGACCAGGGAAAACCCCTTTCCTCTAACAAAACCACATTTTCCCCTCTCTTTACTGTGTGATTTGTAGGTCTAGGTTGAAGACACATTGAAGAGAAAGTTTGGAGAAGGTTGTCAAAATTGTCACGTTGTATTGCAGATACTTGGAAGAATTCTATAGGTTTTCAATCAGGGTTTTAGATTTGAAAATTAATTGGGAAGCACATAGTAGACCTTGAAAATAGATTTAGACTTTGAAGCTTCAAAAAAACCTAATAGACCGATACACCAGTCTTGTCATGTGACTCCCAATTTTGGTCTATTTTAAGGTTTTTATAAATTTGCATGCCCATTTTCCAAATTCTTGCTTCTGCACAAGAACCTAGATCTGGGACTGTTTCATCCAACATAGCATATGAGTCCTAGTCAGCATTAATGTCACTATTTTTAGAATTTTAGAGCTCATTCCAGTCATCTTTAGATTTCTAAGTGCATAGTTTTGATATCTCACCTTCCTATTCTAATTTACAAGCTTTTCTAGGTCATTTAGTCAAGTATATTATCATATTAGGGTTAGGGTGATCCCATAATAGTGGTTTACAATTTTTGGCCAAACTGAACACTGAAATTATTATTTTTAACTAAATATTCACATTTGAGCACCTATAGCGGCTAAACCGTGAGGAATTTCAAGATGCTAAAAACTAGAGTCTCATGAAATTTTGTCTATAGATTCTAAAAATATTTTTTTCAAAATTTTTGGAATCAAATTGCACTTCTTTTTCCATCTCTCATGAAAATTGATTTTTTTCAGAAAACAACATTTTTAAAAAGTGACACACACCGTATAATGCATAACTTTTTTTCCATGAAGGATAAAATTATAATTCTTTCAAATTTAGATTTGTAACTCTGATATCTAGTGTTTCCACTTAGTTAGATAGTTTTTATTGAATATTTTTTCCTTATTCAAGTTTCAAAGTCAAACTAATTACAATTCAAACACAACGCGAACGTATAACACAACTTTTTTTGTATATGTCAAAATTTAATTTAATTTTTTTTGTTGGATCAAGGACTTCAATATCTGGTGCACTCATATTTTTCAATTTTTTTTTGATAATCTTCTATTTTTCCACATGTGAAGAACAAAGAAATTCATTTTTGATGAAAAACCTATGTTTAATAAAACTTAAAAACAAATACATAACAAAACCAAAACATATTAAAATTATATTCATTGAATAGCTTGTTATGAGGAATACCATAATCATTTGAAATAAATTTTAAATGAATTCATTTGATCCCCAAAAGCTAAATCAAAAGTGATTTTTTATCAGCATTTTGATAGGTGTAAAGGAGACGCATTTATAGGTATGGTTTAAAACTAGAGAGGTTCTATCCAAGGGGGTTTGATCTAAGGTGATTTGATCAAACCCTCTTCAATTGGAATCCTTAAAATGGAACTTTTTAAGGCTTAAATCATTATATTTTATAAAAATATGTGATTTCAGCTAAAATAAGTTCCCCTCAGGAATTGTAAACCACTATTATGACAGCACCCGTTAAGCAATTTGATTTGCATTGCATTTTTCTTTCCAAGTCATAACTTGGTGGTGAAGCCCTCATTAGTTTATAATAATCCCCTAGGAAAACCTTATTGCAAGATCTCTTTCTCCTATGCATTGAGATCTCTAGGGTCATCCTTGAATGAGAGTGTAGAAGATTGTTGTTCTATGTCCTAAACCATTGCCAATGAAAATTTTCTTCCCTTCATTTTGGTGAACCTACATTTAGAACATCATAATTTTGATTTGGAGTGCATCACCATCCTAGATATTGCTTGCATTAACATTCCATTAGGGTTTTCATTACTTAATTGGAATTCTAGGGTTTCTAAATTTGCATTAGTGAAAGTGTATATAGCTTGCATTTTTGTATCTCAAATCATTGAAAATAATATATAATATTCCCTTGCATTTAGGTTATAGATAGTGCAACATAAAAGGCATATAAATCACTTGAAATATTTTGAATTTTTTTTAAAAAATCCTCAGTGGGACTCATATGCCCCTCTAGGTGAATCATTCCTAGTGCATATTTTGCAGTGTAATTTTTCAAAACTCAAGGCTCTTTTTATGTGCTCTTGTTTTCTATTTATAGCTTTCTATTTCATTTTATAGAGTTTCTATTATAATCATTTCATTTTTCTTAGCTTATATTGCATTTGCATCCATCTTGCATTTAGTATCCCTTGCATGAGTATTTGGTGTCCTATTTCTAATACTATAGTGAGACAAAGTTCTAGTCTCATGTCATCTCGAGATAGGAAAATCATTGTGGATCTTATGTTTTCTATCTTTTACACTCCTAGTATTGACACTAGTACACTAGGTATGGACCGTACCCTTAACAACACTTTCCCTTCAAGTAGTTCAATGCATGCTGAAACAAGGATTGATAGTGTTCAACAATAAAACATAATTCAAATTTAGGAAGATTAAGAAAACCTACAAAAACAAGTGAAAAATGAAAGAAATTTAACTACTACCATCCGTACTACAGATAAAATTCATCACATGCTTGAAAGTGAAGATGGACTTGACCTTGTGAAAAAATATAGTTCAAATCTTTGGAAGGCACCTCACCTCAACCACTACTTGTCCTTTACCTACAATAAATGCCACAAGCCAAGGAGGAATTCAAACTCCAACAACAATTTCCTCTATTCCTACCTATACCAACCCTCAAGTCACAAAAACAATGAAACCAAGTAGTAATGTGATTCCTTCCTCTGGTATTTCTGCTACCATTCCTAGCACCTTTTTGGCATCACATGTCATATCTCCTACCACTTTACCACCTATAAGAATTCCATTCACTTTTCCTTCGAATGCATACACACCTCCACCATTTTAACCTCCATCTCATAACACAAGCAATGAACCTCTCATAAATCAACTCTTCCAAACTATTTAATCGTTTCAAAAATAAATTTCCACTATAAAAATAAAATAAAATGGCCCACCTACATATTATATCAAAAGCATCCCATTATCCTTGGAGATATTGTGAACACTAATGCCACAAGGTGTAGAGGTGCCTAGGTTCGAGAAATATGGGAGAAATGGAGATCCTTCTAACCATGTTAATGCTTATACTGCCTTATGTAATGAATTTTTCCTTGATGATAAAATCTTGGCTAAGATTATTCCTAGGTCCTTGAAGGATACTACCTCAGAATGGTTTTCCTTGTTTCTAAACAACTCAATTCATTCATTTAATGAACTTGTTGAGGACATTGTCAACCATTTCAAGTTCCATATGACTCCTAAGATGACCTTGGCTGATTTGATGAGATGTAAGCAAAAAGAAGAAGAAAAGATAATTGATTTTATCTCACACTATCAATTGTTTTATTACCAAATTGAGGGAAAGGTCCCTAACCGTCACCTTCAAAATATTTTCATAGAAAATTTGAAAAGTAACATTCAAGACAAGCTTACCATGATGAAATTCCCCTCCTTCATGCACTTATGTACTTCCCTATGTGATTATCAAAAAAAAAATAGTAGCATGACACAAAATCCACCTCTAGCCACACTGAGAAGTCCAACTCAATAAATAAAAACAATTACCAACCTTTTAGAAAGAAAAATAAATGCTTCCTTCAACTTAATCCCCCTCAACATATAAATCAAAATACTAATAACCAAATAGCTATCATAAAAGTAATGATACCCTTTAGCTATGGGGACCCAAAAATACAATTCACTCCCCTACCTGATACCCTTCATAACATAATGTCTGAGCTTTTAGAACAAAAAATTATTACCTTGCATCCCATTAAAACACTCAATCCCAATAAGCCTTTACCTCTAAACTTTAGATCAAGTTCTTATTGCCATTATCACCAACAAAATGGACATGATACAAAACATTGTAATCATCTTAAACATGTTGTGGAAGACCTCATTGATTTTGGTCATCTTTTCATTGGAGGTGTTAATGATCAAAAAATAAGTCTATTGCCCCTCCTAACCAAAATTCACAATTTTTTACCAACCCCATGCCAAAACATAATATTTCATTTGAGAAATTATGTGTAACATTTTCTTGTCTGCCAACTTAGTGCAAGGCCATGAAGGTTTAGATGGAATGCTTGAGATTGCATAAGAAACTTGGGTGTAGATATTCACGCAAGGTGCCTACATCCTTCATTCCTCAATGTTGTTAACGGCAATAGCTTGAGTTAGGCTCTCTTCAATTTCAACCATTTTACCTATATTTCGAAGGACTCTGCTACTTAGTTTTTTGAAATCCTTTCTTTGTCTCTACAAATGACTAAGGTGGTTACATGATTTTTCAACCTCACACAATTAATTCCCTCTGCATGATTCTCCTATTTATCTTTTTTGATTTTCAAAAATATCAGATTAGGAAGGGGACATGTCTTTCACATTGATTATGCCATCCACCACTAACCCTTTTGTGCATGCAAAGAGGCTGCCAACTCACGAAAGGATTCCACACATTAAGAGACATGACCTCACATATGGTGGCTTTGATTTTTCTTGGAAAAGGTACCAAATTAGCAGTGCCATATCTTTTTGGGAGATTTTTCATTTAATGATTACTTGATCATAATAGGGCACACCAACCAATGACTTCACCTTAAGAGATTTTCTTTGATTTAACTATGACAAAAACATTCCTTATGGTGATAGTTGGCTCCTTCTCTACCTTTTAAAAAGGCTTAATTCAAACAAATTGAAAGTGTATTTGATTATCTTCATTATTTTGCATGATGCAACACAGCTTGTCAGGACTCTTTCATACCATTTGCCTCTAATGTAAACATACCTTGCTCAATTAGGGAAGCCTCTATCTATCTATAAAAAGGACCCCTTGGCATTTTGGAAATCCATATTTGCACCTAGCATTTCTTAGCAACTATCCCTAGGATGTAGTTGTTAGCTTCACTGCTTAGTGAGAGTAGTGGTAGTAATGGAAACACCAACTAGGCTTACATGCAAGAAGACTCAAGCTGCCTTCTTAGGAAAAATTAGGTGTAGGTGACTGAAATGCATGATTGGCATGAAGAACCTTCTGTATGTGAAAGCCATAAAGGGGGTTCTAGGAAGAGACTGCGTAGAATATGAGGACCAGTACATAGTGAACACTAGTATCAATTCCCACTTTGTAGCTTCTCTGTTAGACATTGGCATTTCTAAGAGGAAGATTTTGAGGTTGACAAAGCAGATATTTCCCAAATGCTACCTGGGGTGTTGGAGAACATTATGAGAGCTACAAAGATTAGATGCAAAATCTTATCTATTGGCAACCTGCACTAACTTACTGGGGGAGGAGGACCTATGCCAACTAGGGCCTTTCTGTGTGTCTTTGAGCTTGAAGCTCATGAGGAACATTGCCACAAAGTCTGTGCCACCTACCATTTCCTGATGAGGATGCACAACATCGAACCCTTTTGTGAGGTGCAATGGTATGAGAATTTTGAGAGGATGGTGTTTCCTCATCATGCACCACCTACTGCCATTGCTGGACCTTCGAATGCTTGAAGACCTCCAAAAGATCTCTCTTCCTTTTTGTATTTGAAATATTCTTTGTAACACTTGTCAGTGAAAATATGTGTATTTTTTGGAACATGGCCATGGGCCCCATTATATCAATATCTATACAGATGTAAATATCTCTATAATCAATACAATACATATATCTCCTATAGTCTGGTTATTTTCTTCATTTTATCTCATTTCCATGCATCAATCTAGTTGTTGATTTAAAGAAAGAATTGAGAATGATGCAAAACTAACAAAGCAAGGAAAATATATACATATTTAAACACTTACTACAAAAGTCAAATTAATTGAATTTCTTGAGGTGTATTCCATTAACTGGAATACACAAGGCCTCACCCTCCATTGTTTCCAACTCAAACGAGTTGTGTTGCTTGCACTATGTGATTTTGAATGGTCCTTCCTAGAGACTATCGAACTTTCCATGTTGACTAGGCTTCGCTCCATGCTCGTTAAATCTGAGCACCAAGTCTCCACATTGTAGACCCCGGTCAGACGTTTTCTCATTGAACCATTTCTTTACCACCTACTAGAGGTTAGTCATTGCCTCGAGAGTGTGCTCTCATTTCTCTTGAACTTCAAGTAATTCTTCCAACCACCCCTCCATCGCTCTATTTTGCTCAATTTCAAGAGACTTGAGTAACTGGATTGTAGGGATTTCCATAGAGATTGGCAACAATGCCTCCATCCCATATACCATCTCGTAAGGGGATGTTTTCAATATTTTCTTAAGTGTGATACGATCTTCCCATAGTGTTGTCTAGAGGTGTTTATGCCACTCCCTTTGATGTTTTGAACCTATTCTCTTGATCAACCAAAGAAGATTCTTGTTTGTAGATTTGGCAAGGCCATTTCCTTGTGGATAGTAGTTGGAGGATGTCTTTGCAAAGACTCCATATTTTACTACAAATTGGCTGATTTTGGAGCTAAGAAAATATCTAGCATTATCTGAGATAATTGTCTTTTGTGGGCCAAACCCGGCTACTAGTTCTTCTAGAAAGTTCACAATTTTTTCCTTGATTGCATTTTTCAAAGGTACTACTTCAGTCCACATGGTGAAATAGTCAGTTGTCGTTAGGATCCATCTATGTCCGGCTGATGAAACCGGGTTGATCATGCCAATGAATTTGAGACCCCATTGAGGAAATGGCTCTTCCACTACAATTGGTTTCAGTGGCATGGAAACATTTTTCCTTTTCCCAACAAAAAATGACACTCGTTACAAGATCTCACCAATGAATATGAGTCCTTAAACAACGTCAGCCAGAAATAACAAGCACTCATAATCTTGATTGCAGTAGCTTTTTCCAAAAAAATTCCTCTAACTGGGCCACTGTGGTATTGCTCCAATATCTTTTTTTCTTGCTCTTGTGTCACACATCTTAACAAGATGCCATTGAAGTTTCTCTTGAAAATAACTCCCTCCAAGAGTACATAACCATTATTTCGCAGTCAATAAAAATGTCTTTTAAATGAGGGGAGATCAGTCGGGTACCTTCCTATCTGCATGAAATTATTTTTTTCATCCAATCAATCATCTATGGAACTCTCTTCATTTAGCAACATAGGTTATGGGACTTCAACCTTAGTCATTGCTTCATTGTTTCCTATCAAATATTCACATATTCCCTTCCCTTTCACAGCCTTGATTGGCTTGCTCTTGATGTCATACTCTAGAATCTTGGTTATCCAATTAGCCCGCTTATCAGCGATTTCACCTTCCATAATATATTGCCGCATGCTAGGGTGCGACACACAAAAAACCACCTTGTTATACAATATGAGGTGTCAGAACTTCTTCAACCCCTTTACAATAGAAAAATCTTGGTTCTCCACAAAGTTGTACTTCACCTCGTAATCTTTTAGAGTGCATGAATAGAAGGTGATGGAAAATTCTCTTTTATCTTCATCGTCTTTCTACTTCATGACAGTAGCGATACTCATGCTACCACCAAATACGTACATGAGGAAGTCTTTTCACAAATCTAGATTAACCAACATGGGAGCAGAAGAGATGGCTTCTTTAATCTATTCGAAAGATTTTTTGGCTTTTGTTGTCCATTTGAAAGCTTGGTCCTTTTTCAACATCAATGTGATGGGCTGAACAATCCCTGCGAAGTCTGGTATGAATCGGTTGATGAAGTTAACCTTGCCCAAAAAAGATTGAACTCCTTTTTTGTTGACGGGTAGAGAGATTTCTTTGACCACTTTAACCCTTTCCAAGTCGATGGAAATAGATTCCTTTGAGATGACATAACCAAAAAACTTTCCTTGTGGAACCCCAAACATGTATTTCTTCAAGTTCAGAGAAATCCCAAACTCCTAGCACTTTTGGAAGACAAGCTCGAGATGATCAAAATGATCTTCAGCAATTTTTGAGAAAACTGTCAGGTCATCTAGATAAATAAGAATGATCTTATGTATCAAATCCCTAAAAGAAATTTCCATAGCTCGTTGGAAAGTGGATTTGATATTTGAAAGTACGAAGGGAATTTTAGCATAAGCATATGTTCCCCACTTGTTGGTAAATGTTGTTTTGTGTTGTTCCTCCTCTTTCACCCAAATCTAATTATAGTCAGAGAAACCATCTAACATTGAAAACATCTCTGAACCAACAACTATTTGTAGAATTTCCTGCATGGAAGGAAGAGGGTAGTGGTCCTTTAGAGACACTCTATTTAGGTCTCGGAAGTGAATGCATAGTTGTATATCACCATTCTTCTATTGGACCGCCAATAGGTTAGTCACCCAAGTACTGTGTTTGATTCAGGAACACTATTCGAGATTCAATCAACTTCTATAATTCTTGAGCCATTAATGACTCAATCTTTGGATTTACTAGCCTCTGCTTTTGACACACAATTTTTTCTCCCTCGAGTAGCTCAATGGTGTGTTGGATAATCCTAGGATCATATCCCTTAAGATCATCATATGACCATGCTACCACATTTGGATACTTCACGCAAAAATATTTCAACCTTTATTTGTTCTTCTGTGAGGCTCCTTTTCCAACCTTAATCTTTTTATCTTCTTTGATGTGCAAATCGGCGTAATCGCCTTTATCAGCTACAGGCTTTCTCTTGTCTTTTCTCGCATCATCAGAATCAAGCAAATTCTCAAGAGTAACCAAACCTATGGGAAGCTTGTTTGACTTAAGCTGGACCACTTGATCTTCATAGGCCTCAGCGATCTTTGGTTGTAATTGGTCAGAAAATTCTCTGGACAACTAGAGAAATGATGCGATATGAGCATCACTATCAAACACTTGCTAGTTTTGATCATTATTTGGGATGGTAGGCTGCACGATCACCTGCACTGAATGATTGTTATCAATTAACTCAGAAGCTGGATCAAACTAAGATCTGACAGTTGCCATTTGGTCTGCTTCAGATTTCTCCTCTCTAGGTATGATTTGGATGTTGAATGCCTGAAAGCCTTCAATCAAGTTCCAAACCTTATGTCGGTATGATCACATACGGAAATTCTTGGTAGTTGATAGCCCTCATATTTGGTTAACCACCAATTTTGAATCTTCGAACACCTGTATTTGTTTAGCACCCATTTGTTCTACTAAACTCAAGTCGTGGACAAGGCCCTCATACTCTACTTCATTGTTTGAGCATATGAACTGGAAACAATATGAACTTAAGGTATTTTCTTTGGATGGAGATACCAAACATAATCTGGTATTGGCTCCTACTCTACATCTTGCTTCATAAAAAGTGGAAGGTCCATAACTCTAAGGTTTCTTCACTCCCAGACTCTTTAGTCACTTTGGGCATAATCTGATCCTCCTCATGTATGATGTATGTTCATAGCCCAGTTGCATGATAGTTTCCAAAAGGGTCTGAACTTATAAATTCATTCAAGAGAGATTCTTCATTATCAGTCTAGGAACTGCTTGCTTCTTCATCCTCAAGAAGTTCAGCATTGGGCATCTCTTTCGGGGTAATTGAGGTATATGTTGCCTCAAAATTTATCATGCCTTCATCAACCACATGCTCAAAATGTAAAGGTTCTAACAATATCTTCATCTTAACTCCATGTTTGGTTCTTAGGATCAGGTGCGACCAGTCCAAAGAGAGGTAACCTCCAACATTTGCAATGAATTCTCAGAACAAACATATCCTAAACATAGGAGGGATGCCAATGAGCACAGTGTCTTGGTTCACACTAATGCTAGGGAAAGCAAACAAAGTCATAGGCAATCCTTTGATTACTCTGAAGGTTTCAACCTTGTTCCCGTTGAGTTGCATAACTCCCTTCTTAAGAGGATTGTATTGAAGTCCCAGAGCTTCAACTACTTGCTTGGGCATGACGGTGGTGCTAGCACTAGATTCAACCATACAATTATGTAGTAGCTTTTTACCAATCATAAGTGTTAGAAAGAAAGGCTTGGGTTTAGGCTTACCCTCTTTTTTGACCTAATTTTCTATTGATAGATTTACAAAAAATTTATCCAAGCATGAATTGAATATCTTATCTTTTGAGGGTTGTTCAAGCATCTTCATGCCCTCTTCTCCTGATAATGCCTTCTATAATAGCAGTTTTTGCTCCAAGATGGCCAGGATATCCCACAAGGAAACATTAGCAGAAGATTTCTTTAGCTATTCCACCACGTTGAATGGCATTTGTGACTGATGAGCTATGGTAGTTGGCTCCTTCTACCTCACAACTAGTACATCTGGCTATTTGGAAACTGTCGGGGTGGCCAAGAACAATGGCCCCAGATTGCTGTGAAACTGATGAAACAGTTGTTGATGGACTGGGCATTGGATTAGGTGACCCTTTAGTTTGCATGGACGTGAATTCTCTAGTGAGCCTCCGCTTGGAATGAGTGTTGTAGTTCGACTATACTTGCAACACCTGGGTCACCAGAATGTCATTTAGGTATGTTGACTCCTCTTTCTCCATCCAAGAAATGAGTGTCTGGTCTAGAGCTATATCTAGCTCCTGCTCTATAGACATTCCTTGCATTTGAGCGGCGAGAACTGCATTCTACATTTGCTAGGAGGCATATGCATGACCTCCAAAATCAAGCATGATGCCTTGACTACATTTCTCTACTATCTTCTATTGTAAATTCCCTCACAGGCAATTTCGTGACATGTGTGCATCATTGCAAGGGAAGCACCATGGATGAATCTCCTCAACAAGATTATTTTGTCCCGCTACCAACTTTTTACTTGAACTAGGATAGACAGTCTGCATCAGCATAGTCACGGGCACGACCTGATTGCTTTGTTGACCTTAGATATTACTACGTGATCTATCCTGCCATTGATTATGTTGAAAATGAGGATTCCCACCTTGGTAGTTTTGGTAAGTAGGCCTCTGGTAGGAATATAGTTTTCACTTCATATTGGTTAACTCATTTTTCATGGTTCACAATTATTCCCTCATGTCATTCACCTCAGCCACTAGGGGGTTAGGCACTGGAGCCAAGCTCGGTGTCGTTCCCAGGTACACATACATAGACTGGGGGGCACGGGAACACTAGTTGAAGGTACCTCTAGTTTTGTTGTGGTTAATTCTAGGAACAATGGCATGATTGGTTGCAGTGCAAACTTTTTGTTAGCAATAAGATTGTTCTCTGTGATGACGACAAGACTATATGAATCGAGTAAGGTATTTCCAATGAGAGATTGTAGCATCACAAAAATATCAACATTTATAGACTACAGATAGAACATGAATGCCAGATCTGGAGGTAGATGACTGCAGATAGGGACCCTCTGCCAACTTGAATGAAACCAAGCATTGAAATTGGCCAAAGCTTCATGACGAGCCTACTTTATATTAGCCAGCTAGTGATATAGCAAAGATTTGTCGCCATTATTTGAGAAGCGCTCATAGAAAGGATCTTTGAGATGATCACAAGTGCCAATTGTATTAGCTAGAAGAGTACGATACCAGTCTAACACCTTCCCTCTAAAAGAGGCTACAAGCAACTGTAAAGCCACATTTTGGTTAGTAATGCCATGAACTAGACATACATTAACCACATCTTGCAAGTGTTCCGCTGGAGTTTTTCAATCATTCCCAGTGAACTTAGGGACAACCTTTAAAGTGAAAATTGGGAGTGGAGCCCACACTGTGGGTGGTACAGGGGGTATCAAGGGGTTACCAACATCCTAGGCTACAAAATTTCTAGCCATCTATGTAAGGGATGGAGGAGAAGTCAGAGGAGCAGTTGTTGTTCATGTGTTACCCTACTGACTTCTCGCCTTGATTGAAACTAGTGGTGGTACGAGCAGGCTAGGGATTCTTACGGTTTGAGACCTAGTGATGGGCCTATGGCTCATACACTCTTTTATATTGTGAATGTTTTAGTTCATCCCACTAGGCGTGCCATTGATGCAAAAGTTTGTAGGCAACAACCTTATGGGAAACTTAGCTATTGGGGGGACTTGTGTGTGTAGCTAAGTGACATTTGGGATTTTATCGAAGCCAACTCTTTGTTTTCTAATGGGGGGAGAAAAGAGAGAGAAGATAAACATAAAATAAACAAATCTAAGCTAAGGTGATGTGCCAAATCAGTAATGAGATAAGTAAAGACATTACAGAAACAAAGTCTCGAGTAGTAATTAGCGTATATCAAATAGACAATTCCCAACACTGCAAACATAAGAACATCAAACCATTTGCATAATATAACCCATACAACATAAGCTAACACAAAATAGTAGCAACATGATATGTATTACGCTAAGCTATATAAATATTATAAAAGCTTGAAACAAATGTTTGTATATTTTAGAAAATGCAAGCACAATTTAATGTCCTATCAAATGCTTGAAAATAGATAGGCTGAACAGAATGGCATAGTCTACAAGTTCAAATTTAATATCAAACACTACAGAGGCTAATTCTTAGCACTAGAAAAAAATTTCCATCTAACAACAACCATAAAATGTAGAAAGGGCTGCTTAAATAAGCCAACCCATCACCTAGAGGCTCCAACAAAGTCACCAACAAGAAAGATTCCCATGCGCAGGCACTGACTAAAAGATGGAAAGGCAACATGCCAACAAGGACATTCCGACGAGAGATGGGCCATGCAATAATAAAAGGAAAGGAGACGCGGCAGCAAAACAAAAATAGTTGCAACAACCATCAAGCAAAACCAATGGATGCCCGAACAATTTCCACATGAAAAGCTCCTTGGAAACGTAATTGTGGTGTGGGTCCCATCTGAATAGAAAGCAGGTGGAGGCAACGTGTCAATCAACCAAAGCCTGAAAAAAGGAAAGAGAAACATCTCAAAGGGAAGCTCTAATAGGATGCCATGTGGTACTGGCCAGAAAGTTGCGAGCGATACCAAAACAAAAGTCGAAGCTGCAAAAGAAAGAACAACCGTAAAGGAAAAGAGCGGTGCATGAATAAATATTCACAAGAGCCATATTGTTAATGAGGGAAGATCACATACACAATCCACCCCTCTTTAGATAAACACACTTTATCCCTATTAACCAAATGTTATTTATATTTTTCTAAATCTGATTTCCAAATAAAAATTTTTATTGGATGGTCCAAATTATGAAGGATGAATTTTGGAGTTACAAGAGAAATAAATTATCAATAAACTATGTGATCTTGAACCACAAATTTAAAAAGAACTATATCACTAGCCAAATAGAGGTATCCATGTGTCTAATGACCGATATGATGTTAAATATAATCAAACATAACATTTCTATATAGCTAAATAGCATAAATAGTGATACCAAAATATCTAAAAAGAGTAGAAGCAAACTAGAAATATAGAATATTAGTAGTCTATTACTAAATATAAGCATCCATGTGGAAATATAAAAATTAAGACTTTTATCATTCAATATTTGGCCATACATGCTGATAGAAATGCCAAGATATCACTTGAGAGAAATTGCTTCCTCAAGAGTGAAATTTCTCATCAAGTTTCATCCACAAAATAAAGATGAATAAGCTGATCAGTATCTTGCACAATGTGAAAGGTACAAAGAGATCTAGAGCACTCTAGGTGATTTACAAGATTGCTAATTAATTTTTCTAAATGAGAAAGATATATGAAGATAGAATATTTATCTAATTTGGACCTCTTTCATAATTAAAAAATGTCGAGGGAGACCCATTTATAATCACATAAAAAATAAGGAAAGACCCAACAAGCCATGACCTGTTGAATCCAATTATCATCAAAACCAAAAGTCCATCATATATCTTCCAATAATTTCTAGAAACCTATGTTGTAAGCCTAAAAAATTCATGTTTCATGACCATAAAAAAATTGAAAGGAGGTAAGATATGTGGAAATACCTTTTAATTCTTTTGAGGAGAGTATTATAAAATATATAGATTTTTACATTTACAAAAAGGAAAAACGCAGAAAAAGATCTACTCCAAGGACTAATAAATAGATAAAATACAAACTAGAAACCATGAATTGTATTGGAAAACCATGAGTAAGTCCAAGGGAGGTACGATACCCAAATTTTTATAGAACGAATTATTACAATACCCCCTTATTATTGGTCCTCCATGATATTTTATCTTATTCCATAAAACATATCATTTGTTATAAATCATCATATTTTGCTATCTAAAATTCAGTACACCAATTTATCTTCATTCCCAATACATAAGGATGTAACACTAGGAATGTTTGAACGTGTTATATAATGTTAATATCAATTCAATGTAGTTATCCCCTCTTACATTCTCTTATGAATCATAAAAATATATCATAATAATTTCAATCATAATGATCTTAAAACTCCATAATATATCAACAAATGACCAAGAAATTCCATGTCAAGTGGGATACCATCGATCTCATGTCAGGAAA
Organism: Sequoia sempervirens; assembly: GCA_007258455.2. Taxonomy (NCBI): domain Eukaryota; kingdom Viridiplantae; phylum Streptophyta; class Pinopsida; order Cupressales; family Cupressaceae; genus Sequoia; species Sequoia sempervirens. Next base: position 252,484,613 of record VDFB02379711.1, on the reverse strand, counting down.
ACAACACTAAAGATAAAATATTACCACCTCAAATAGGATTATTACTTCACAAATGAAAAAATGACATTAAATATGAACTAGAAAAGCATAAAAAGTATTAAATAAATTACAATTAGGAATCCAAGGTTGATATACCTTCTCAAAAAAATTCCTTATTGATATCCATAGAGAAAATAACTACTTGAATAACAACAATAACATTAAGGATTTGGCATCCATTTAAAAACACTGAGCTATTGAAAGGTAATGATAGAAGGAAGGATTCATCTTAGCCACTCAACAATAGTATTGATTTATTTTTAATAGATATTATTGTAGAGAGCTATATTTTCAACATTATTAACATAAAATAGACATCCTAATAATCAGAGTCTAAAAGGATTTATAAAAGAGATTTTAATAATTGTTTTGAAGTGGGAAGATTTTAAAATAATTCTAAAATTTCAAGTTTTCCAATAGTCTAAAACACATGAAATAACTCATTAGGAAATTAATTTTTAATTGGGATTTTCCCTTTTCATCATAAAAACCACTTTCTCGAGTTCATCCATTGAAATAGGGTCATTGAGGAAGGAATAGATTATTCTAGATATAGAGTTGAAAATGATATGTCTATAATCAACAAAGAAATTGATTGGATACCTGAACAACTCATGCAAGTGAGAAACAACTTCTAGCCGGATATATTGAATGGGTTAAATGTTGGAGTCATCCTATCATTGGATATCCTTGAAAGAATTAACATATTTTTATGGTCCAATAGACATGTGAAAAAATAAAGAGTTTTTGTTCCCTACATATAGTCATTCGACATGAGATTTTCATCACCATATAATTTCCTCCCAAACCCTTAAGTTTTTTATGGAGTTCATTTTATAGTTTATAATGTTAAGTTGAGAGATATTTATTTAAAACTTGTTCCTGAAAATAAAATTTGATCCTTTCTAGCTTAGAAAAATATTCCTTCTTCTTTGTATAATGTTACCACATGATAAAAATTTCCATGCTTTAGTTTTTTGTTTGATAAAACATAACTTTCCAAACAAAACATACAAAGTTGTTTCATGATGAGGTTTAATTTCCTACCACAAAAAGATAGTGATTTTTTCAAGTCAAATTCTATTAAACACATAAGATAAAGTCAAAAGGGGGTATTTTGATGCTTAAATACTCCTTCTTGGTGCAAATCTGTGGTGCAATGATTTGAACTCAATTTTTTATAATCGAAGAGGTAAGATAAGGGTGCTATTGAGTCCAAAAATTACTGTAAAAACAAATATTTAAATATTATATAATGAAGGCATCCATAATCCTTTGAGTTTTTCAAGTGTAATAACTATTGATGGGAAATACATCTATTAATTGAAACCGAATAATTTTCTCTAGTAGAAGAAGAATTTCTTCAAGTAGGGTAGGAAGTCCACACTTTTTCATTAATGGATAATGAAACATCCATGTCATTTCTAATAATGTAAGAATAATATTGAGGATAAGATCCTCTATGAACTTACAAAGTATCCCAAAGTTCAACCATATCTTGGAGACATTGAGGAGCATAATAATTAATTTTTAATCAACTATTTTTTTTGGATCTAAGAATCCTTTTTAAATAGGTACAACCATTGCAAATGAAGATATTTTTTGAGGATAAATATATAAATCCCAAGCACACATATGACCATCATTGCTACTTTTTGCGCGAGTCTTTCTAAGCCCTCTCACATTCTAGAAAATAATCATGATTGGGATGGGTGAGGGAAGGACAAACCCTATTGATTCAGAAATCGTAAATCTAGTAGGTGTTCTCCAGAATGTTTGGACATATCATCATTAATTTTATAACCTAAATTGACTACACCTCGTCTTCCCTATGTTTTATAAATTTTTAATTTCCTTAATACCTAAAGTCTTGGTTGAAAGATGTTTTTTTCTATATTATTTGAATGGTTATCATTTCAAGTTATATTCCAAATAAAAAATAAATAGATTTTCTTATTTATTAGAATCCATGATAGGATTTTTTGGTGAATGTTCAATATTTTCAAAGGTAAGAAGATTCTCTTAAAATTTGTTCATCTTGATCATCCTACAATCTAGTGTGGATTTTTTTCAAAATAAGAAATTTAGTTTTATTTATTTCAATAGCTTTAGACCACTTATGATTTGGAGGGGATTGAGCTTTATATTTCTTGAGAGCAATGGTAAGGAAATAAAAAATTGAAGGAAATTCTAAGGTGATATTTATTGCAAGGTTCTTGGAGATTTGATTGACAAAAAAGTTTATTGAATAGACTATCTTTTTCTTCTACTATTGACATATGGCTACATATTGGGAGTTGTGTAGTTTTCATATGATCATTAACCTTGATTTAGAATTGATAGAGGCTTTAATAATAGGAGTGAAAAGAAGTGGTGTTTCCTATGATGTAGTTTTTTGTTAATGGGCATGACATTCGTCAATATGTTGGGCTTAACTATCAAATAGATTTATAGATAAATAGAATACATTGTATATTTCTAAGGATCATAGGAAGAGGGTTTTAGAGAGAAGTGTCCAAGAAAGTATCTTTTCTAGGGAGATAGTTTTTGAAAGAGTAATATAGTTAGGTTGTGAACAAAGTCAAAGTTGAGGTTTTGTCATACTCACTTCACCAAGCATTAGACAATAAGAAAATTTCACCTTTCACTAAAGTTCACTAATGGGTGATCAACCACGTGTGAAAATTAATAGACATTAAAAAACAATGGTTGAAATTGGGATGAACTTGAAGAGAGGAAGAATGAATATTGATGACAACTGGAATACTTTGGAACTAAGAGGTTATAGCCTCCTAGCTATAAAGTATTGAGGCTGATGTTTGGAAGGGATCTCTTATTTCACTTTGTATCTCCTATCTACTTCATGCATAATTGCAGTTTTATTTCATAAATTTTTCAATTAATTTCTATACAATTAATTTGATGTAATTTTTGTTATATCAATTTCTTTTAAGAACGGTAAGAAATAACACCCTTTCAAAAATCCATATTTATGCATTAAACAATAATAATAGATTGTTTCCTATTTAAAGTAAATTTGTACAATTGTTAAAAATGTACGATAAACATTTTTTCATAGATAATATATGTATTATATTATTATCAAAACTCCTCTCTTGGAAAGCAAGCTAACTGGGGATGGGGATTCAGAAGACGGGTTCTATTCAAATGGCATGCTCCCCAGCAGAGTCCGGTAACGAGTGAAACAAACGCCACTCCCAAGGACGTGCCTTGTTCTCGCAAAACAAATTCAGGATGGTTTCTAACTTAATATAAAACAAATTATATTCTTCATGTTTTGCAGATCTCGAGAAAAGAAAAGCTTATCCTTCATAAAGATTCAGGAATATTAACTACAATTAAGATATAACAACATATTGACCTGAAAACTATTTGAAGCAGGTCTAACATAAACTCTACCTCTCACAAGCTCTCAACTTATCCAGTCTTAAACACCCTGCTCATTTTAACCGGCCCTTCCACATGCTTTGCCTTGGCATTTCGCCATTTCAATATATTCTGCCACACACGCTGTAATTTTCTCCACCATTTCTCCTTGGTCACTGAAACAGTAAAGCAATAATATGTTATAGAAGCCAGGCTCCAACTCAATAAAAATGAAAAAACATAAAACTTTAAAATGTATTTTACCCGTCACTAATAAAACCTTCCACGAGTGAAACCCAGCGCAGAGCATTTTTCCATTTCTCAAGCGTTCGACTATTGAATTTTCCAGCCTGCTTATGCGTTTGGAAAGCTTTGGCGTACACTCCATTCTCATCCTCCATTCGAACGTCAGAGGGTCGAATTTCCCAAAACACGGGGACAATTGGAGCCCCGGTTTGAATAACCAGAAGGAGCTCATCCAAACACCACTCAGATTGAGCATATTGAGGAGAAAGAATTACAACATGAACTGAAGCACTCCGTATTGCGCAAGTTATAGCTTGGGGTGTATATTGTCCTGGTCGTAGAGAATGTTTGTCCATAAACACTTTGAATCCTTTATTCCGAATATTATGATATACAAAACTTGTTAGGGAATGCTTCGTATCTGCTCCGCGGTGATTAATGAAAACCTCATAGTCAGTAGCGGGAACAAGGTAATGGGAGGGGGCATTGGAATGGGACAGCAGGGGTGAAGAATGGGAAGCAATAATGTTTCCCATAGCAGGAAGGGAGCTTAGCAACATAGTTATGTACTATGGCCCATATAAATAGATCAAAAAATGGGAAGGAATAGTATCTTTACATGGGAGAAAGGGTGCCTGTCAGCACAGCTGCGTATCCAATCTTAAGAGATACTACAAGTCACTCGGTCAAATTTCTTTCGTCTCTGATGGAACAGCTAACCTGAGATAGATTGCCAGGAGATAGTGGGGGGAAGAATGGAAGATTTTTCGTGGCAGAAACGTTGCTGGCCGGTTATTAGAAGGAACAAATGATCACTCACCTTTTTCTTGCTTTCCACTTCCCTTTTTTGGGCGGTTATTAGAAAGAGAAAAATAAGCACTTAGTCATTTTTTTTAATGTTTCTTATTTTTTTTTTATGTTTTCAACATTCATTTTCTCCCAGGTGAAGGATGTTAGAGGCTGGAGTGTTTTTTAACTTTTTGTTTTTGTCGGTAACTTGCTTTTTCTGGTGGGGATGGAGTGTAAAAAATAATAATATAAGGACAATAATGTAGCTACAAAGTCATATGATGATATTATTGAGGCTGTGTTTGTCCAGCATACTATATATTTTTAAAAAGATCTATTAAATTGTGGTTTAAAAATTAGAAGCGACATTTTTTTCTTAGATAGTTTGATATTTCTTTTATTCTTTAAGAAAACGATAAGAGGACTCTTTGCATTTATTAATGGTTCAAAAGTTAAATATAACATCTTATTTACATTTGGAAAAGTGATTTAATTTTTTTTGAAAGTGATTTTGGAGTTAGTTAGTTCTCTTGTTTCTAATTTTGTTTATAGGAAAATACTTATTATATTTATGTGTTTCATATTCTAGATGTTTTTTATGATCATTGTCAAATGAACAAGTATATGTTTTCTAGCATACAAGCTATTTGACATTGGATTCATGATTTTTCTAAATCTTTAGACCAAAACCATTAACTTGATGTATTGTCCTACTAGAGAATGTGGCCTAATTTCCTACTAAATTTTCTTAGGTTTGTAATGCTTTTTAGATTGGAAATATTATTTTCAATTTGGAAAATTCGTGTTTAATTGCTTTTACTTAAAAAATTGTTTATGTTTGCTTCTCTATTCACATGAAGTCTAATATTTTGAATGTGTAAATTGAGATCTAAGTCTATGATAATAAACAACCTTGGAGATGACACATTTATAAACATCATTAGATCACTAAGGCAATGCCTTATATATTGTGCCATGCATGCCTTTGGTTTTACCATCTTGAAATCTGTTACCCATATGAGACCAAAGGCATGGTCTCTTGAGCTTTTTTTTATGCCACTCCTATATCATGTGAATGTGGCCCTCCTCTTAGGTAGTTGGCTAACATCTAGTTTGATATCCTCCCCATATAGGAAAATTTGGTTGGTCTAATCCCCATGTAGGCTAGTCCTTGACATCCTCTTAATTATATAGTTGGAATCCACCACAAGGGTAAGAAAGATTTCCATAGTTTAATTTGGTTGTCTCAAATCAATGCCATAATATTCAAAATTCTAGTAATTAAGATGGTGAAGTTTATACTACTTAGATGCAAGACAATGAAGAAAATACTCTTATTATTTGAGATCCAACAATTGATGGAAATGACTTATTGAAGAAAGGCTTGGGTAATTCCAAGAATTGAGATCCTCCTCCATCTTTACATTATATAGTTCTTAGTTCTTATTTTTTGTCCTTTTTTAGTCACATTATGAGGTGATTGATCATTTCCTTTTTGCAGTCAATTTTTGTTGTAGTTATATCCTTTTTGGGTTATGTTAACTTATGACACATATGTGCATGGCTTCACTACATGACTCATTTTAGATATATTATTTTTGAGAATAAACTAACATATTATTTTAATAAATTAGCATATGCTCTACTTAGTCAAAAAAATAATATTTCTTATGATAGAAAGAGCACTATACAACATGTTTATGGTTTCTATACCTTCCTATCCTATCTTGGAAGAGAAAAATAATCACATATTCAACTTATACAGTGTCCATTGAAGCAAACATAGGTTTAATAAAATCAAATAGGTAGTTTTAATTTTGTAATGGTGAGAAATGCATATTGACACTTTTGCCCTTTATTTTGGACTCACTTCAATCTTTTTTTCATTAGATCAATTATTAATATATAATTGACATACGTTACAATGAAGTTGAGAAATAAATTGATCCTTACCTATGTTTCAATACACATTCCAAGTAACACATTCTTACCTTTAGTTTATCCATTTACTTACCCAGGTAAAATCTATAATTGTAAAGATAAACTAGAATGAAATGGTCCTAGAAATTTTAAAATTCAAGTTTAAATTTAGGCCCTAATTGAACCTCTTCAATTTGTCCTTTCAAATTAATTTTAAATCATCTACAAGTTGTAATTCCAAATTTTATGGTTACGTAATGATCTTCATAGTGCATCAACATTATTTCATTTTGTAGTGTAGAAAAAAGTAACACTTTTTCACACTTAGTCTAGGAATGAATAATTAATGATAGCATGAACTTAGTTGTTCCTTATTAAGGGTGTTGTAAAGTGTTTCATTACATTTTCACACTAATCTAGGGCTTCATTAATTAATTGATCTTAATTAGAGCTTAATTGGCCCCATAAAATCAAATCCAAGCCTTACATATTGCATTTTCTGCAGGATATATCACACCACTCATTAATAATGTTGCATAATACTTAAATTGGTAAGGTTTGAGTCCTAGGATAGTGACCTGGACCCATTCTCCACCTAGCAAATGAGTCCCCACTATGTCCTAGGACCCCCCTTTTATATATTTTTTCACCTCCTTGAAACTTGGTCCTACAAAACTATGCTAGGACCCATTGACCCAAGGTGGCGAATGACTCCTACTTACCAAGGACACCCCTTTTTAAAATTATTTGTGGTGGGATTTTAATGATTTTGAATCTTAGATCTGATGTCGGCTTGTGTTATTTGAATTTTAAGATTAAATCTTAATTTTAGTATAAATAGAAGGCTAATTCACATAGTTTCACCTAGCAAGTTTAAGTGATCATAAGAATATTTTCACAAGAGAATTATAGATAATTTCAAGAGCATTACAAAGGAATTCAAGGGTACATTATCAAGGTGTTTTTTACCAATAGAAGATTATATCATCATGACAAATGCATAGTGTATCATGCATGTGGTTGAGCTTATGTATTGATGTAGCATTGCGGATCCAAGTCAAGCATTATTTCACATCCTTATTCAAGATCAAGATCTATATTTCTCATGGCCACTTCATGCTAGATTGTTGATTTACATTACAAGACTTCATACAAGGTATCTTTGTTTCATATTTCATGCTTCATGTTCATGTTTCATTATTTCATCATAAGGTTTAATTACCTAAACAAGGTTTGACACAGGAATACCCCTATTCCCTAACAATCAACATTGTTTTTCCTCTCTTAATGTGTGATTTATGATTTTATATTGAATATCTTTGAAGAACAATATTGGAGAAAAGTTGTCAAGATTGAAAAGTTGCAAAAGTTGCCATCATACTTGTAATATCATGGAAACTAAGCAAAAAATTTGAGTTTAGAATTTTAGGAATTGCTCACTTGGGATTTGAGAGTGTATAAATCAAGGAATAAGACCCTGAAATTAGTTTTCCATAACCCTAACAAGGACCCATTTTCCATTGGATGAATGAGTCCTCAGTGAGCAATGGAAAATCACTTTTTGTGAGAGGTACATTTTTCTATACTTTTCTTTCATTTCTAGCATCATTGCATTATTAGATATGTTAATTTACATTTTTGAATCATTAGAAAACAAAACAAAAAACAAAAAACATCAAAAGAAACAAAAAGAAAATGGTCAACCTTGGAGAAAGCATATCATTCAAACCCTTTAGTAGTGATGGATTTGGCATGTTAGATGAATCCCTTAAGGACTTCGTCTCCCCTAGATCATCCAATAAAGCTTTGATGCAAGAGGATGCACACATAGACAACCATGACAATCCTAATTATTCTCCTCCCAATACCTCTCCTACTTGTGACAAAGGTATTTTGGTGTTAGAAGACCTGATTATTTAGTGTCATGAGAATCTTGTATGTCCCTCTTCTAATGCTATTTTTTTCTCAACTAACACTAAGGTGGATGGAATAGATGAATATGGTAAGTTCACATTAGATCCCCCCTCACTAGAAGGTCATCTACATCACTCAATTGAGGTTATGGCTGCACAAATTGGATTTCCTTTAATTAGTGATCTTCCTAAGTCACCTCCCATCATAGAAGCACTTAAACCATTACCTCTAGAAGTTACCTTAAACATTATAAGGCAAATATGTAGTAACAATTTTTTGCAGCAATCGAGCTACAATATCGTTGCTCACACATATAATATACAACAAAAATCCATACCTACCTCATTACTATTTCCTCAACCTATCATACCTACTACTCCTAGTTTTATTTCACATAGTGGAAAAGATAATGAACTTGTTGAGAAAATTCATTGTCTAAACATCTCCCTTTTGGATTTAACAAAAGTGTCATTTGCACACCATATGATGCTCCAAGAAATATTGCAGAAGAATAACATTAAATCTTCTATGAAATTGAATGTAGCAACCTCATCTAATTGTATTTAAGTGAAAAAGTTGGAAATCACATTCCCTACACATGAATTACCCTCACTTCAGTTACAACATAAGAATGAGGCCTTAATGATAAAGGTGAATATCAATGCAAGTGTAGTTAGGTGCACCCTTATAGATAATTAAGCAGGTCTTAATGTTTGTAGCATTGATCTACTAGATAAAATTGGAGTGGATAAGAGGCTTATTCAACTTAATGATCTAAATATTTGGAGCTTTAAAAATGTTAATAGGCAACCATTAGGAGTGATCACATGACCCATCAAAGTTGGGCCTGTGGTTTTGGCTACCCCTATACATATCATGCAAGGACTTCTTTCATACAACCTTCTCTTCGGGAGACCATGGATTCATACTATGAAAGGATTCATGTCTACTCTTCACCGTGTAATGAAATTTGAATACACCAACAAGATATACATGATTGAAGTAGATGAAAAAATTTATAAATCACAAGCTAAACATGACCATAACAATTCCAACTCCCATAATACTTTCATTCCAACCTCAAAAGTAGAACCTATCAAAGTTGATGTTATTCCTAATTGTCTTTCACGTACAACAAAAATCTTTAGTGATGAATGGGGGTCATTAGATTTTATGCCTAGTTTCAACAAAGAATCCAAAATCTCACCCTCAAAGTCCAAAGAGTCATATATAAATGGTTCATTTTTAGAGACATGCTTTAGTGACAGTTGGGGTTCATTACATTTTATGCCCTCCTTTATGAGAGAGCATGAAATATCACAGTCTGCACCTAAACAACCTTGTGTTTCATGTGCTCAACTTGGTTCTATGACAACACCATCATTCCATGGTGGTGATAGGGGCTCTTCAACTACCATCCCTCATGAGAGGAACATGCATAAATTTGAAAAAGTTAAAAAGGATTTTTGTTCTTGTGAACAAGCCAATCCTTATCTGAAGCATGAAAACCCCTCATCTAAGATGGAATAATGTTGAGTTATTGGATACAAACCCCTTTCTAAGCATGGATATAATTAATATATTGAGAAAAATGATAGAAAAAAGTGAAGTCTATACCATACTCTTTCAAGAAAGATCTATGGTTACCACCTCTATCTCAATATTCATCTAATTCTGTAACATCTATTGTGTGTATGACATCTTGTGCCATGAAAGAAACATACCCTACTATTGATCAAGAGAGTATCTTGTCAAGA